>LBNU01039088.1:121361-203951 GCA_014162995.1 Artemisia annua
TGACCATCAGAACTTTTTGGCAAATTGCAAGCCGTAAACGGATCTTATGTATCTTTACCAACGCCGTTGCTCCTGGATTAGCCATCTTTTAGTCGGTTAGACTGGCGGACTGGATACCACAAAAATTTTGAAAAAGTGAAAAAATTTTGAACAAATTTGGCCAAAAAAACGGGTGTAAATATTATAATGTGATTTAAATTCGCTAGATTTTCCCCCCACACTTAGAATGCATATTGTCCTCAATATTCAAAGTCACCGGTTATTTATGCGAATCTGCTCGACGGAAAGGCAAGACAATATTTACGCTATAAATCTGCGAAATTGGATTTTTCACTTTATTTATTAGTAATATTCATATACTGTCATTACATAAAAAGTCAAGCTTCTTAAATGAAGCTATCACTCTATTTAAGAAGCATATTATAAGCTATCACTTTTTAATGATATATGATGATTTTTTTTTTTTTCTTTTTTTTTTTTGACAAAGATTTATATACATTGAAAACAGCTGCAGGGGACGCCACTCCCACACCTTAGGTGGTAAAAATAGAAGAAGTCAGACAATACGGGTGAAAACCCATTATGCTTTGCTCTGTTTTTGTTCACCGAGTCGCTAAGCCCCATGCTATACGAGAATATTCTCTTGAACTTTGTCATTGCGGACACTGTGGTTAGAATACAAGTGCAAGCATAGATCCAGTTTATAAGCTCTATTTTGAGGATTCGGTTTATTGTTTGCCTATTTTCCAAAGAAGTATGTCCATTTATCTAACCAGAAGTTATTGCCACCATATCTCTTTGATTTGTTATGAGAGCGTTTCTACATATATGTGAAGATAATATACTGCACAAAAGTGCCAATATCATAGTTTAACTATTATTATAAGTGATAGGGTGTTAATATCCTGGTTAATTATCAAACGGGTTTTTAATTTTAATTTCTCTTTTATCCGAGATAAGTATCTTTAAATTATGATTAAAAGAAGGATTCAGATATCACAACGTCCAAACGGACCCTTGTTTATTATTACACCCCAAGCCCATCTCCATCCCAGCCAACCCAAGTCCAATCCCACCCTTGGCCCATTAAACAAAACCCGGCCCAAAAAAGAAATATAAACTCCCCCCGTTTATAACTTCCCAGGGTCAAACCACCAGTCAAACTCTCCCTCTCTTCCCCCCTTCCCACGTGCACCTGCAACCTCCAACTCCTCCATGCCTCCACCTCAACTCCACCTCACCCTGTTCCCCCAACCCCAGCTAACATCCAAAACGCATTAATTGTCCCTAAAACCCTCCAAGCTACCCCCAACTGCCATTTGACAATTTGGCGCCAAAACAAAATTGAAGGCTGGGATTAATTTTAGTGATCCAATGGTTGTAAATGGAAGTGGGGAAAGGTCAAAGTGGTCAAGAAAACCCTAAAGGAGCACTATAAGAAGAACAAGATGGAGAAGCAGCCAACACCTAGTTATAACTTAGTTTATGTTTAGCTCGTTTAGTAATTTTCTTCAAGTGTATTGAACTTTTAAAGTTTGCAAGTGTTGTTTAAGCTTTTCAAATGTATTGTAACTCTTTTTGATAAATCAATTTCAAGTTTAAGTGATAAATTCGAATTGTGCAAACTTTCCTCAAAATTTCATGTTATGGTTTAATGCTTACAATTGTTGTTGTTATGGACTTAGTTAGTAAACTTAAGCTCCCAGGAAGCTTATAAAAGCTTCTAGTAACCATAAACTACAGTTAAGTATCAAAAAGAAAAAAATTAAGAAAAATCCAAAATAATTCACTCAAAAATAAAAAAACAGGCAAGAAGAAGATTGAAGGAAGGAAGATGGCTGGATTGTTGATGGAACTGGGTTAGTACTCAATGGGGAGTGTTAGGAAGTAATTTGGTACCTTGGATCACAGTTTCTTGCTTGAAAGTATTTTGTAAGCAATTTCACTCAAATTCAGCTTTTACTGTAGGATTGCTTATTAGTACTTGATTGTATGATTTCTGTGTGTAATTAGTGATCCTTAGTGAACTTATTGCAATAAATTAGGTAGTTGTTCTTTGAAATAGTTTGTTGCTTATTTTGGTAGTTAACTGGTAAAATTAGTTTAGTAGTGGTTTTGGATAATTGTTGTTAATTCTTGTGATTATCTGCTCAAATCAGTTAATTAAGTCATTATAAAAGCTTATGATTCAATTTCATGGACTGAATCAATTTGTGCTTTGAATTTTCATGTTTTATCTGGTTTAAGAGAGTGTTTGGCATAGCTTGATCCATAGGGTATAAGGCTGTAATTGTTGTCATTCTCAGTTTCTACATACCACATTAGGTCTTTTAAGGATTATTAAACAGCAAAATCAAGTTTCATTTTGAGAAAAAGTCAAAAGATTAAGAAAAGCACCTACACAGTTAACTGTGTAGGTTTTTGAGATCATAAACCATTCACATCTTTGAGAAAGTGTTCAAGATAACTTGTTCTAGTCTTATTATAGTTCATTGCATCATAACTAATCAGTAAACCTAGATCAAAGTTGGTAAAAGTCAAACTTTCAAGTTTACATAAAAAGTCAAAAGTGTCAAAGAGAAATTTTTTAATTAACTTGAGATTTTTGTTGTGAGCTTAATACTTGGTTTCTGAGCTTGTGATTTTGGAATGTTGTTACTTGGCTGGTTGTGTTTCTAGATTATTTTTGGTAAATTTTGTGAGCTTGGTAAACTGCTTAAACTTGCTTATCCTTTAAGCACTTTTTCTGCATAATGCCCTGTAACACAGTATGAACAATAAGGTTGTTTGATCTCTTTTGCTTGAAAAGTTGTTGTCAAATTGTTGTGTCTGGCTAATTTGTGTTCACTGATATTGTGGTTTGTTGTGTTTACCATTGGATTGAGTTTATTTGCTTTCTTGAACAATCTGCTTATCCAAAATCTCACTTAACACATTCAATGGTTCAGTGAATGAGCCCTTTTCACAAGCCAATCATAATCTCATTTTTTAGCTTCTGCTTGTGTAACTTAGCTTTTTGTGAAGCTAAGCAACCAAACTTCAAATTACAACTCATTTTTAGCTTTTTCAAGTGCTCTTAATAGGGCTGCTAGCCCCATTGTTTTTGTTCCTTTTTCTGCATACCTGACACCTCAGTGTGCACAAGCTAATTCACAAGCTCTTTTACAGCTTTTCAGTTGGAATCTGTGTGTGATTCTTGTTCCCACAAGCTCACCACCCAGCTAGCTTCTTATTTCATCTTGGGTTTGAGCCTTAAGCTCAGTGGACCCCACTTGTTTTAACCCTCCAAGTCTGTCCTAATTCTGTCACAGTCCAAGTTAACCTAAGTGCTTATTTTGAAGTTTAAGCTTATTCAATGAGCTTATTTAGGTAATTTTGGCTTTTTAGTGTTCAAGTATCTTGTTTTCATCTGATTTGACCATAGTGGACCCCACTTAAGCTTATTTGAGCTTATTCCCACTCTTGGTTAAAGAAAGTCAGCTAAGTGAGTTTATAAGCTCTTTTTGAGCTTATTGTGCATTTCCAAAGAAGTTGCCTTTACAAAAGTTTCCAAATTTTATTAGTTTAACAGGTTTGCAAAGAGAAAATCACAAAAATCATCATTTTTAATTTTAAGTGATAGTTTCTATTTAATATAATTTAATTTTAATTTTCTTTTTATATTTTAGTTAAATACTAATATATTTTTATATTTCTATTAAATATCTAGTAACTTAAAGTATTTTTAGGAATTTTTCTAGATTTTTCACTTTCCATTTAGTATTTATTAGAATTTAACTTAGTTTAATTAATATATAAATAGTAATTAATTAATAAAAAAATTAAGAAAAAGCCAAAAAAAATTAGGTTTTATGTTTTATAATTAGTTTTATATTATTTTAGATTTTTCCAATTTGGATTTTCATTTTTCCAAGTTATTTCCCTATTTATTTCATTTTTAGGTTATTTAAATTAGTAATTAATCTTAGTTAATTAATAATAATTAATTAAAAAGTCTAAAAAATATTTTTATTTTTCTTAAAATTTTCTTTTGTCATTAGAATTGTAAAAATATGTTTTTCATCATCTAGGTGCTTGTAGTTTTCCATTTTCACTTTTATTTTCGTACGTATACGTTTAATTAAACGTAAACGTATACTTTTTAGATTTATAAATGTTTGCATATTTCAGTAATCGTTTGTAGTGTTTGTTTACCATTTTCATTCATAATCTCTTAGTTTAACTTAAATCAATCTCACTTTCCCATCATCGTTTCATAAACGCTTGATCTCAAATTCGTTTTCGACACAATTCACTCCTCATCGGGATTTAAACGACCCGAGGAATTCCTATACTCCTTTGGCTATTGCATTGACTCTTTTATAGTTTGACTTTTGTTGACTGTTTCTGAGCCAATCAAGTATACCTAGCATATAAACACAATACTTCAAACCATGTAACAATTAACCTATATAATTTTAAAATACCTTTTCGGGTTACGGGTGTAATAATTCACCCCTCCTTAAAATAAGATTTCGTCCTCGAAATCTATTCTTTAAATAAATGAGGATACTTATGCCTCATTTTCTCCTCCGTCTCCTATCTAATACTTATGATCTTACGATTTCTCCATTTCACCTTCACAAAAGGGATCTCTTTATTCCTGAGTTGTCTCACTTTTCTCTCTAATATCGCTTCCGGTTCATCCTCTTGCGAAAGTAATTCCGGATCAATCTCGATATCATCCAAAGTGACTACACTAGTCTCATCCGCTAGACATTTCCTCAAGTAAGACACATGGAAGGTATTATGAATACCTTTCATTTCTTCGGGCAGTTCCAACACGTACGCTACCTCGCCAACACGTTTCAAGATTTTAAATGGTCCTATAAACCGCGGACTTAGTTTCCCTTTGTTTTTGAATCAAAAAACGCCCTTCCATGGAGAAACTTTTAACATGACATAATCACCTACTTCGAATTCAATTGGTCTTCTTCGATTATCGGCATAACTTTTCCATCTATCTTGCGCCGCTTTAAGTCTTGCTCGGATCATTTCAATCTTTTCAGTTGTCGCCAGCACTACATCCGTGCTCGCCAATTCCCTTCTTCCTACTTCTTCCCAACACACGGGCGTCCTACACTTTCTACCATAGAGCATCTCATAGGGTGGCATGTCTATACTCGCATGATAACTATTGTTGTAGGCGAATTCAACTAGAGGCAAATGATCATCCCAATTACCTCCAAAGTCAATCATACAAGCTCGTAACATATCTTCTAAAGTTTGAATAGTTCTCTCGCTTTGCCCGTCGGTTTGAGGATGAAAAGCCGTGCTCATATGTAGTTTCGTACCTAGTTCTTCTTGGAAACTTTGCCAAAAGTTTGAAGTGAAACGCCCGTCTCTATCGGAGACAATAGAAATGGGTACTCCATGACGTGCGACTATCTCGTTGACATAAATCTTAGCTAACTTGTCAACGGGCATATTCTCTCTAATCGGAATGAAGTGTGCACTCTTTGTTAAGCGATCTACTATGACCCAAATTGTATCGTTTTTCTTGCTCGTCCTAGGCAATTTCGTAATGAAATCCATCGTGATCTTCTCCCACTTCCAAACCGGAATGTCTAAAGGTTGAACTTTTCCATACGGCTTTTGGTGCTCGGCTCTAACCTTTAAACAAGTTAGACATTTCTCAACGTACTTTACACAATCCCTTTTCATACCCGGCCACCAATAATTCTTCTTCAAATCAAGGTACATTTTTGTAACTCCCGGATGAATAGAATACTTCGACTTGTGTGCTTCCTCTAGGATCAATTCTTTGATATCGCTCCGAAAAGGAATATAAACCCTTCCATACCGTGTCTTAATCCCTCGACTATCTTCTTCAAGATGCAGAATGTGAGAGGTAATACATTCACTTTCTCTATTTTCTTCTTTCATTGCTTCCTCCTGAGCTAACTTGATTTTATCAAAAAGGTCGGACGTAACAATCATCCGTAACGAGTGAATCCTAGTAACTTCATTTCGATCCTTGCGACTCAAAGCATCCGCCACAACATTCGCTTTACCGGGGTGGTAGCGAATTTCACAATCATAGTCTTTTAATAAGTCTAACCATCTTCGTTGCCTCATGTTCGGATCTTTCTTCTCAAGAAAATATTGAAGGCTTCTATGATTGGTGTAAATTACAAACTTGACGCCATATAAATAATGCCTCCAAAGTTTTAGAGCAAGAACCACGGCCGCGAACTCAAGATCATGAGTTGCATACTTCTCTTCGTGTTTCTTCAGTTGTCTCGAGGCGTAAGCAATCACCTTACCCTTTTGCATAAGAACACATCAGAGACCGGAATAAGATGCGTAACAATACACCACCATGTCTTCAGTTCCTTCCGGTAACACTAGAATCGGTGCCTCGCATAACTTTTTTCGTAGAGTAAGAAAGGCTTCATCTTGTTCTTCACCCCATTCAAAAGGAGTGTTCTTCTTAGTAAGTTTTGTTAGCGACGACGCGATTTTGGAGAAGTCTTGTATAAACCTACGGTAGTATCCCGCAAGTCCAAGGAAACTTCGAATTTCGCCAATATTCTTCGGTGCCTGCCAATTCATCACGGCTTCGACCTTTACGGGTCAACTTTAATACCATCAGGGTTAATAACGTGACCGAGAAACTGAACTTCTTGTAACCAAAATTCACATTTGGAAAACTTGGCATACAACCTTTCCTTTCTCAATGTGCTAAGAATTTCCTGAAGATGCACTTCATGTTCTTCCTTGCTCTTAGAATAGACAAGAATATCATCGATGAACACTATGACGGATTTATCCAACATCGGTGTACATACACGGTTCATGAGATCCATGAAAACCGCAGGCGCATTCGTGAGACCAAAAGGCATAACCGTAAACTCATAATGTCCATAACGGGTCCTAAAAGCCGTCTTAGGAATGTCTTCTTCTCGAACCTTCAACTGATGATAACCCAAACGGAGATCGATTTTTGAAAACCACTTTGCGCCTTGGAGTTGATCAAAGAGATCATCGATTCTTGGTAACGGGTACACATTTTTCCCCGTGACTTTGTTCAATTCACGGTAATCAATGCACATCCGCATACTACCGTCTTTCTTTTTAACGAACAAAATCGGAGCTCCCCACGATGAGATACTAGGGCGGATAAAACCCTTGTCGAGTAATTCTTGAAGTTGGCTCATTAACTCTTTCATTTCGGACGGAGCAAAGACGATAAGGAGTTTTGGCAATAGGAGTAGCACCCGGAACAAGGTCAATACGGAACTCAACCTGCCTATTAGGTGGAATACCCGGCAAATCTTCCGGGAACACGTCACGGAATTCATTAACAATCGGAACGTCATCGATACTTTTCTTCTCGAAACTGGTATCTACCACATGCGCTATAAAGGCATGACAACCACGTGATAAATATCTCCTAGCCTTCATTACGGTACATAACTTTAATTCACCCTTCCTTTTATCACCATAAATAATCATTTCGCGAACGCTAGGATTTACAACCCGAATGATCTTTTGGCTACATAGAATGGCGGCATTATATTTGTCAAGCCAATCCATGCCGAAGATAATATCAAACTCCCCAAGCATAATAGGAATTAAGTCAATCTTAAAGGCACTATCGTCAATCTCTATCTCTACGTCCCGGTACACATTAGATACGACAACAATTTTACTATCGGCTATTACGACTTCGAGGGGTATCGGGAGATTAACTAATGAGGTGGTTAGTTGCTTGCTAAAGTTATAGGATACAAAGGACACACTAGCACCCGAATCATACAAAACTCGAGCGGGTACGGAATTAACGAGAAGTATACCTGTGATAACATCGGACCCCGACCTAGCTTCTTCGGCACTCATCTGATAAACTCGAGCTTTTGGTTTTAGAACTTCAACTTTTTCTTCTTTGACGGTTCTCAATGGCCTTGCTTCAATCGCCTTTGGGTTTGGGCATTTTTTCAACCTATGCCCTATTTCATTACACCCGTAGCATACTACCATTGGCTTAGTGCAATCCTTGCTTTGATGATCTAAAGCTCTACACTTGTAGCAACCCGGCATATTATGCCTACACTCTCCAAGATGAAACTTATGGCACTTTGGACATGCCACCTTAGCCTTGGTTCCCCCACCTTTCTTACCATGATCGTATTTAGCCTTCTTACCATCTCGATCCCCATACTCTTGTTTCCTCTTGTACTCCTTTGTCTCTTTCTCCTTCCTCCTTAGTAAGTCCGCCTCTCTAACCCGAGCTCTACTCAAAAGGTCTTCCAAGGTGGTACATTTGAACGGCGAAATCACATCACGGATATCATCTTTAAGCATTCTCTGAAACCTTTCAACTTTGAGCTTCTCATTGCCATGGTATTCGGGACAATACGGAACCATATCATTGAACTTCTTCCACAACTCATTCACCGTCTCATTGGTTTGCATAAGAGATTGAAACTTTTCCCGAATTTTATCAATTTCTTCAACCGGATCATACCGCACTAAACAACTCCTTGAACTCCTTCCATGTACATGCCTCGGCCCAAACTTCAACCTTCTCACAAACCTTTCCTTCCCACCAAGTCTTAGCACTATCGCGAAGAAAATTAGTAGTGTAGATGACTTTCTTTCTTCACAACCACTTGTACGGAATGCACCTTCAACCGCGGTAAGCCACCTATTGCTAACAATCGGATCAAGAAACCCCATAAACTTTGGCACATCACAAGCCGTGAAGTCACGGTATCAAGCACAATCATATACGTAGTCAATGCATGAATGTCATTATTTATATCCTTACTCTAACACCTTAAGGTTTGTCACCTATGTATAGTCCTAATGATTTCAACTTCACATATGTACCATATTTTTATCACTACGGTGGCCAGGCGTAGTCATAAACTGAAATTTAACAAGTCACACTATCAAGCACAATCATATACGTAGTCAATGCATGAATGTCATTATTTATATCCTTACTCTAACACCTTAAGGTTTGTCACCTATGTATAGTCCTAATGATTTCAACTTCACATATGTACCATATTTTTATCACTACGGTGGCCAGGCGTAGTCATAAAAATACTTAACATATGTGTCCTCAAAATCACTAAAACAATACACAAATAACAAATACTAGTGCTAAACGCATCTCTAGTCTAAGTCTAGGAAATCCTAAAGTGGTATCCTAAATCTCTTATACCAAAGCTCTGATACCAAGTTGTAACACCCCTTGAACGACTCGACTAAAAACGTGAAAATTTTTCGCAAAAGTTTGCCCAAAAATTGACCCACTGTTACTCTTTTACGATCTGACCAAAATATACAATCAACTAGACTTTGAGATTATTTTTAAATGAAACTAGACTCAATTACCTTCGAAATGATGGGTAGCACGACCCTTGATGACTTACGATTTAAAAGATATGATTTTTCAAACATTGACAAAAATCTGCCAAACAACCTGTGTACCATACGCCCTTATGCCCAAGGTTTGGAAGGGCGTATGGTCTGGTACTCAGAAATTGTGAATATGAAATTTTAGGCAGAAGGCCTTATGCCCAGCCCATAGGGCGTATGATCTGGTACTCAAAAACACATAAAACCACTTTTAATTGGAGAAGACCTTATGCCCAGAAGTGGAAGGCCTTATGCTCCAAATCTCAGAATTTTACCAAAACCACAACTTTTAGCAACTTACAATAATTTCCGGAAAACCAACTTCCGAGACTCGAAAATTAACGAAACTTTCCAAAACTCTTTAGGACATTATATATATTATAAAAATGTAAAGTCTTGACATCTACAAATGGACGAAGACGTGGTATACAAAATGGATGAAATATCTTTTATGGCCCATTTGACTCGTTATGCATATTTCTTCAAAAACCAACATATACACCAAACCGCAAGTATAAATTAACATAACTTATCATCACTAAACATACCAAAGGTGTGTACACCATAATATAACCCGTAGCATTATAAAACGGGTAAAAGTGGCTATTGCCAAACACCCCTTAATCTTTAGTTATAACTATTTCCACAATCCATTCCAACATCATAACATTTACCCAACACTTAAACTTAACATGAACTTGAACCAAATGATCGTAAATAACAAAATGACCACTTAAGACGAAGTTATACCAAAAGAGAAAGGACACTTCGGGGTTCACAACTTCAAATGCGTTTGGTCCAAAAGATGGTCTTCTACTTATCACCTCCAAAAGCTAACCTTCCACTAAGGCTATGTACTAAACCTTATCTTTACCTTTGTTCTCTCCACTTGTACCTACAAAATCATCATAAGCTTCAACCGTAAGCAAAACGCTTAGTAAGTATATAAGGCATAGCAACATCAACATTCATAAGATTAGTGATAGACACTAATCATAACTTTACTAGGAGCATAATAATAACATTACCACTTACCTTTATCAAGCAAGCAATAACATAACATTTACTTAACTAGCATTGGATCCAAGCTAAATATCATTTAACAAGCTCCATGATGCGCGTGGATTGCAACACGCACTACGTTTTACCTCTCGAGGGATCTCGAGAAGCTTGCAATCCCCACCAGGCAGTGTACATGACCGATGTAGTATAGTGTAGTGGCAAGTATCGGGGGATTGATCGTTCTCTCGCAGGGAATAGTGTTCGTTAGGCTAAAGGCTACTCTAATCTAGGTCTAAGGGTGGAGGAAGATTCTTTTTGTATTTTTATGTTTTATGAAAGCAGTAAAATCTCTGGTTTTGGAGGATAGGGCGGGATTAGTTGCTAGTCAACTAACCCAAGTTTTCTACTTCTAAGCTACTTATATTTTTGTATTTTTTGGTTTTGGAGAAAATCAGTGGTGGAGAATAGTGTTTACTTAGATTTCATTACTCCCTAACTATCTTTTACCATGTAATTAGTATGTTGAGTTTGCGTGGATGACGGGTGTATTCCTAACAAGTCGTAGGGAGTGCGTTCAATTCCCTAACTCTATAAGTTCCTACCTCAGTCTATGACGTTACGTCAAGCATCCTATCATGAGCTCACCGATAGCAACCTATGCATGAAATAGTACCTTAAAATCGATAACGCACATACGATTCACGTTTCTAAAGACATTCAAGCTTGTTACCGTATAGGAGATTAGCCAGTTTTCTCTAGTCTAACGTAGATGAAACATTCACCCAAATAAAATCACAACATACACATCACATGATAATCAATAGTTAGGTTTCATTAGATCTAAGCAAACACAAAGTAAATTAGCCTAGCATGTTGAAAGAAAGACAAGCACAAGCATAAATCACACAACACATAGACATATTGTATGAATAAAGACTTATCTTGGATTAAACATGCAAGTTAGAGGGGTTAGGATACCCTCTAAGGTCTCTAATACATGAACTAGGGTTTAACCCTAAAGTTCTCCACTCCAATAATTCGACTAAAGTTCCACTAGGTTCTCCTTTTAAAATAAAGAAAAATCGTTCTATATATATAGAAAACGCGGGCTGACGGCGTCAGCCCAATAAGTGACGTCGTCAGCTCGGCGATTAGGGTTTTCTGACGGCCTTCCTTGACGTGGTCATAATTGCTGGTTCCAGATCTGACGGCCTTGGTTGACGGCGTCACCAAATTGCACTACGAACTCTCTGGCCCGTCACGAGTATTTTTCCAATTCTGGACTTCACTTGTTCCTGACGGCGTCACCTTGTAGAGTGTGACGGCGTCACCTTCTGTAATCTTCAAGGTTTTTTGAGTTTTTGTTGTTTTCCGCACTTTTTCACTCCGAAAACGCCCGAAAATGCTTCTTTTGTGATTTTCCCTTCAAAAGTACCTAAAATGAGAAAAGAAACGACTTTGGGTGAAATCCAAACCAAAAACATACGAATTAGGACTCAAACCGACCCCTAAAAACGTAACATTTTTCGTCTCATCACTCCATATACAAGATACCTTTACACATCATAAACACTAGCATATACAAGCATTAAACAAGTTACACCCATATACTTACCTTAATCCTTACTAGCTCTCTACTTGGACTTGATATAGGCTCTATATATGCTTCCTATTACAAGATTAACTTTAATTAGTGACTAATTAGCTAGGAAGATGACTAATTCTCAATCTTTATCCACTATACTCAAGTCTCAAAACATGAACCCTAATTTCACAACTTGGGGAAAAGCACTTACTTGATGACAGGATTGAAATTAAAGAGTCTCTAAAGTCCCTTGACCACTTCTTGATAACCAAATGAGCTAGGATGATGATTCTAGTCTTCCCTCCCTTTTCTCTCTATAAATGTCGACACACAATATGGAACACACTAACATTTAAGATAGTCCCTCCATTACTATAGCCACTTAGTTGTAGTACTTAGTTTAAGGTTTTTGGCAACTTAGGTCCCTCACATCCTAGCAAAGTATACCTAGCACATATACACAATACTTCTAACCATGTAACAATTAACCAATATAATTTAAAAATACCTTTTCGGGTTACGGGTGTAATACTCGGCTCTACAAGTTCTCCTCATCGAGACAAATTCAACTCGTGGTTAAGACTTACGTTCTTCACGTAACGCACGCACGAACCAACTACAGGTTTGCCAGAACTTTTCTCGTGGTTTTTGTATGTGGGACAATACTTGTCGTTTTGTGCATGATTCTAATCAAATGGGTACCTCCTCTTGCACAAATAATAATACGAGGAATGTTAATGCTTCAAACAATTCCTCATGTGGTCAGTTAGCTACTATTTTTTGTTAATGGGCCTAGACATCTAAACAACACCTATGCTGGAAACCCATGTCTGTTGGCTCTCTTGCAAGCCCAGCAACAAGTCATTGCCCAACTAAGCCAAGCCCAATCACTGAATGCAGCCCAGTGGCATCCTTCAGTCCACCAGTCGGGCTCACTATTGGGCTCGAGGCCTGCACCACCTGGTTTTGGGCAGCCGAGTGGCGAGTACATCACAGGCTACGCAAAACATTTTTGGAACAATCGGTTCACAACAGGTTCCAAATAATCTTTCTCCATAACAGTAGACACTTCTCACTCAAGCTGTGTATGGTTCTGGCTCTCAAGAAACGATTCTCCCTCAGACTTTCAACACGATGACTCTTCAAGACCCGGCCAATTCTAACTGGAACATGGACATTGGTGCATCTTCTCAGCTTAACTCATCTGCTAATAATCTTAGTACCATTTTTAATTTTTGCATTTATCCATCCGTCTTTGTTGGTGATGGAAAATCTATTCCCCTCACTAACATGGGCTATAGCACTTTGAACACACCTCACCGAACACTTCAATTAAATAATGTACTCATTACCTCCAATATTGTTAAAATTTTGATATTTGTACGTCAGTTTGTGCGTGATAATAAATGTACCATTGAATTTTATGAGTTTGGTTTTTCTGTAAAGGAATATTGGACTCGCCAATCCTCCTCAGATGTGAAAGCACCGGGGACCTCTATCTTGTTACCTTCCCGACTTCTCCCCAAGCCTTTCTTGTCAATCAACACACGTGGCACCAACGCCTTGGACATCCAGGAAGTGACGTGCTACGCTCTCTAGTTTCTAATAATTCATTTCTTGTAATAAAACTAAGTCTCCCGTGTTATGTCACGCTTATCAACTTGGCAAATACGTTCGACTTCCTTTTTCTCTTTCAGAAACTATTTTACTTCTCCTTTTGATATTGTTCATTCCGATTTGTGGACTTCTCCACTTTCGAGTATTACTGGCATTAAATACTATGTTTTGTTTTTGGATCATTTTTCACATTATTTATGGGTGTATCCTTTACGTAACAAGTCTAATATGTTGTCTAAAAATTTATTCATTTTCGTGCATTTGTTAAGAACCAATTTAATTGTGATATCAAATCCTTGAAATAGGATATTGGTGGTGAATTTGACAACAATGCCCTACACCAATTATTTGCCTCTATTGGCATTACCATTCGATTTTCTTGTCCAAGAACATCTCAACAGAATGGTAAGTCTGAGTACGTGATACGCACCATTAACAACCTTATTCGAACCCTCTTATTTCAAGCACATCTGCCACCCATATTTTCGGTTGAAGCCCTCCACATAGCATCTTATCTTTTAACTATCTTACCTTTCACCGCCATCAACAATGAAATCTCTCACACTCGCTTTTATAAGACTAAACCCAACTATACGGATCTCCGTGTCTTTGGCTGTCTTTGCTACCCTCACATAGATACCAACAACAAACTATAACCCCGTGCAACACCCTCCATCTTTCTCGGGTAAACCATCGCGGGTATCAGTGCCTTGACCTCAACATAAATAAAATCATCATCTCCCGTCTTATGACCTTTGATGAACCACAATTTCCTTGTGGCTCTATGACCCCAACTCCTCCCCCTCCTACACGTTCCTCGACACACACCCAAACATAAATCCTCTACCTTACATTCGTACACCCTCACCGACCAACCTACAAATACAATTTCACAAAGCCCAACACCACAACAAACGGGCCCAACTACTACATCTAATCTACCCTCCACACCACAACAACCCGACCCAATTGCCTCTTCCAACCCACCATCCATGACACAGCCCAATGCCCAAGTCCAACACTCACCCACAAATACTTCTGGGCTTACCGCAACTTCAACCCCTCCACCTAATTCGAATACTTCGACGCAACCTATATCACAAGAAACTACTTCGATTGTTATATGTTGATGATATAGTTTTGATTGCATCTTCATCTAATCATTCACACTTCTACAGTAGGTTGTTGCTTCTCTGCATGCAAAGTTATCCATGACTGATCTTGGCCCACTTAATTATTTTTTGGGCATTTTTGTGACACGTAATACTTTGAGGCTGTTTCTTTACCAATCGAAGTATGCTACCAAGTTTCTTGAGAGGGCTAATATGCTTAATTGCAACCCTTGTCGAACTCCGATTTAAACAAACACCAAACTTACAGCCATGGTTTAAAAAGCGGTCTGAGGCGGCGCCTCAAGGTGAAACGGACATAAAACGCATATGAGGCGGCGCCTCAGGTGGTTGATTTGGAACGTACATCTCTGGTGGGTGAGGCGGTGGTGAAGCGTATGAGGCGGCACCTCAGGGCCGAGGCGTATTATTCTTTTTTTTGGAGCCAATTATCTTTTTATTCTTTTGGAGGGAAAATTGGAGCCAATATCTTTTGGCTGACAAAAATTGGAGCCAAATACATCCAATTAATTAATATTTCACTCAATACATCCAATCCAATTAATACTTTCAATCAATCAATCCAATTAATACATTCAATCAATCAATCCAATTAATAATATATGCCCTCTTCTCTTCTGATCCAAATCAGTCAACTCCATCCATTACATTGAGATCTCACGGAAAGGATTGAAGGATATGTCAGGTATGTTTCTCTTGTTCGAACTTTTTTTTATGTTTTCATGATTTCACCTGCGCACTGATATTTAAGTATGAATGATTATTAGATATTTAGATTTATTTAGTGGTATGAATGCTTTGTATATATTTAAGATGTAAACAAACTGAAATTACATGATGCTTTGGATATAGTTAGTGGTATGAATGCTTTGGATCTTTTAAGATGTAAACAAATTGGATATGCTTTGGATATATTTAAGATGCTTTGGATATATAAGTATGAATGTTTATATTGATGATTATATTGTTGTTTTGACTTTTGAATGTTTCAATGCAGTTTTTTTTGAAGATGTCTAGCAAAAATGCAAGGAAGGATCCTGCATGGAAGTATGGGACAGAAGAGCAAGTGCCGCCAAAAGGGGAAAAAAAGGATACAAGTATATAAAATGCAACTTTTGTAGCAAAATAATTAAAGGAGGGGCGAAGAGAATGAAAGATCATCTTGCGGGTACACATAAAGATGTCTCGCGTTGTCTTAATGTGCCCACAGAAGTCAAGGATGAAATGACACAATACTTGAAGTCTTTTCAAGACATGAAATTTGCTGGCCAACGCAACTTTGAAGAGAGTGTGGGAAGTGGAGCTTACTATAGTGCTGCAAGTGTCAATACCGATAGGGGTGTTAGAGGACCAATGGATCGGATGATAGACCGGCTTGCGGGGAGTTCAAAAGATGGCGAAGAAGGAACTGAAAAAATGACATCAGTGAGTGCTAAAGAACACCGAAACCAAGTTTGCTTGGATATCGGTAGATTCTTTTACGACAATGGAATTCCATTTAATGTAGCTACTAGTCCTTCATTTGCTAGCATGTTACGTTCGGTTGGGAACTTTGGAAGGGGATTGAAGGCCCCAACGATGCATGAGTTAAGGACTTGGATCCTTAAAGAAAAAGTTAAAACAACCACTTTTATGGTGGATGAAATTAAAGCAACATGGAAGACAACCGGGGTTTCTCTTTTATCAGATGGTTGGTCCGACATGAGAAACCAGAGTTTGAACAACTTTTTGGTCAACAATCAATACGGTACTGTTTTTTTAAAACCGTTGATGCATCATATTGTATAAAAAATGCTACAAAGCTTTTCGAGTTGCTGGACGATGTTATTGAAGAAATTGGTGAAGACATTGTTGTTCAAGTGGTGACTGATAACGCAAGTGCATACAAAGCCGCCGGTGAATTGTTAATGGACAAAAGAAAAAGCTTGTATTGGACCCCATGTGCCGCTCATTGCATCGATTTGATGCTTGAAAAATTCGGGGAATTGCCACAACATAAGAATGCTTTGCTTAAAGCAAAAAAAGTGAGCAATTTTATTTATAATCATCAATGGGTGTTGAGTTTAGCTCACAAGCATCTAAAGCAAGATCTTCTTCGTCCTGCTGCTACAAGATTCGCAACGGTATTTTTGACCATATAAAGTGTTTATGAATCGAGGGATGTGTGCTTGGGCAAAGAAGGACGATGGTAAAGCAATAAGAAAGATAATCATGGATGAACACCATTTTTGCCCTGGTGTGGTTTATGCTATGAAAACCACAATGCCACTTGTTGAGTTTCTAAGGCTTGTTGATGGGGAGCAAACACCAGCAATGGGATTTATTTATGGAGCTATGGATAGGTGCAAAGAAAAAATTGCAAAAAACTTGAATGACAATGAGGCTTCTTATAAAGAGATATGGGACATCATTGATCAAAAATGGGAAAATCAAATGCATCGTGATTTGCATGCGGCTGCCTATTATTTAAATCCACAATTTCGATGGAGTCCTAATGATTCTGAGCATCCTGAGATCAAGAGAGGTTTGTATGATGTGATGGATAGACTAGTCAAGGATGGGAGTGTTTATTTGAAAATTGAAGATCAACTTATCGATTACAAAGAAAAAAAAGGGATTGTTTAGATATAGGGGATCATTGGCGACATATAAGATACGTTTCACCAGGTAAATTTTTACTAATTTTTTATATATACTTTACATTTGCTAATTATTTACTGATTTTTAATAAACATCTTGCATATATAGTTAAATGGTGGGGTGAATATGGAGATGATACCCCGGAACTCAAAGCGTTTGCAATCAAGGTTTTAGGTCTCACGTGTTCCGCCTCGGCTTGTGAACGTAATTGGAGTACGTTCAATCAAGTGCATACAAAGAGGCGCAATCGGTTGAACACCGAAAGGATGAATAATTTGGTTTATATCATGTATAATAGGAAGTTAAAGCAGAAATTATTGAGGAAGACCAATCTAAAAGAAGATGATGATCCCTTAGTTGCTGAAAATGTGATGTCAGACGATAAGTGGATAGCAGATCCAAATGATGACAACAAAGGTGGGGGTGCAAGTGGTGAGGCAAGTGCAAGTGGAGCATCTAGGAAGAGAAGAAGTGTTGAAATAAATTTGACTGATGAGGAATCCGAAGATGATTTGGTCAATGAAGATTATCGTGCGGATGAGAATGAGGAGTTGGAAGATGACGCAAATTATGTTGTTTGATTGATTATGAACTTTATTTGATGTTTAGTATTTTGTTTTATAAGACATATAATTTCTATTTTTTTTTTTAATTACGCCTCGGTTCGCCTCGAGGCTTGCGCCTCATGAGGCGAAGGGAAAACGCCTTGAGGCTCGTTTTCGTACTTTTAAACCTTGCTTACAGCTGATGGTGATCCTATTTCCGACCATACTTTCTACCGTAGTCTTGCAGGTGCTCTTCAGTGGCTTACTTTTACTAGACCAGACATCTCTTATGCAGTTCATCAGGTTTATCTCTTTATGCATGACCCTCGGGAGCCGCATTTTTTTTCTCTTAAGAGGATCTTACGTTATGTTCAAGGAACCTTGGACTATGGATTACAGCTTTATTCGTCCGCGACATCATCATTGGTTGCATATTCAGATGCAGATTGAGCTGGCTATCCGACTACACGCAGGTCTACTTCAGGTTATTGTGTTTTACTTGGCAACAATCTTCTATCCAGGTTTTCTAAGCGACAGTTTACTCTATCATGGCAAGTGCTAAAGCTGAATATTTGAGGTGTTGCTAATGCTATTGCAGAGACTTGCTGGTTACGCAATTTATTACGTAAGCTTCATTCACCATTATCGGCTGCTACCCTGTTTTATTATGATAATGTTAGTGACGTCTATCTTTCCTCCAATCTTGTCCAGCACCAACGTACGAAACACATAGAGATTGACATTCACTTTGTTCGTGACTTGGTGGCTATGGGACAAATTCGTGTTCTTCATGTTCCATCCAGATATCAGTATGCAGATATTTTCACCAAGGGCTTACCTACTGCTTTATTTGATGAGTTTCACTCTAGCTTCAGCGTTCGTCCTTCTCCTGCTCAAACTGCGGGGGACTGCTAGCCTAGCCCGATTATATTTATGTTTTTATAGGCCTTATGGTAGTTCCTTATATGTTATATAGACACTGCTTGTAATCATTATTAATCAATAAGTGATACGGTTCATTAGTTGATACCTCCAAGTGATGACATCATGTAGTACATTATCACCATCATTGAAGATGGAGTCGACAATGACAAGAACATAGGAGGTGAGAGCCATGGTTGATAGTTATTTTAAATTTGGTAAAGAATTGATAAGATAACGAAGATCGTAGAGCTGTGTGATTGGCTGCTAAAAACTCATGGGTTTTTTATTTTGCAAGAGTAAATATTACATTAAATATTTTTAAGAGTACATAATTTCTTAATTACTTTTCCAAAATACTATGCACATCTAAAAAAACTCTTTAAATTTGTGGCTAAATCAAGAACAAACACTTGTTATTATCCCAAAAAGATATTTTTGATATCCAGGCATTAGGGTCGAATAGTTTCTTTCAAAAAGTGATTACATGATTATAACTGATATTCGGATACATTAATTATTGTCACCCTACTGGTGTTGCATTAACATAAATCCACCAACAACAACCTTACTAGATCTGCCCTTATCATGGCATGCTAGTACCTCGGATGTTATTGAAGAAGTTTAGGAGTTATAAACAACGAGCATGTTTGCCCGCGCGTTGCTGCGGGGATGCTTTATCTATGCATCGAACATTTGTGATAGTCCATATGTAGAAGCAATAGTTGTCAAAGGAATTTGTTGTTCTTGCTAATCTGTATATATACAAACAAAGTGATTGCCAACTTCAGATATATATAATGTTGGTGGCAAATGTGTTTTAACACATCAATGCAGTTAACAGCAAATGTACAAATGCAATTCCCGGCTAGCTTAGCTAGAAAGAATCAAAAAATATATATAAATGCATGCCTATTATACCTTCAATAACCAATAATCATATTCATTGAAAGCTTTAAGTAAATTACATTTTCGTGCCTCTTCTTATACAAAACTTTGGATTCCATATTTCAAACACACAGTTTGCATCCAAAATTAATGACACTGGACTTATATAAAAATATGATGTTCATCTCATCCCAGTTAAGCCGTCCCATGCTACGGTTCCCTGTGGTCCGAACCAGGTCTTGGTGTCATCCACTTTCGACCACCATGGTCCAATGACTGCAACAAAAAATGATTCAGAATTTCACAGTGCATGAGTTTGTCTTAGATACTTTAATATCCTATCGTAAATAAACAAAAATTTCTAAAACCCAATCAACTTAGCTATCACAATAAATGACCCAACATTTGAAAATGGGGTAAGCCTTACCTTTTCAATAAGCTTTCTAAGCGCATATTGTTTTCGCATCGACATTGCTTTTCCCATTTTTTTGAATTCGATTTCACTCTCCGTGGCCTTAACTCTTCATGCCAAAAATTTGTTGGACGCGTGTCAGCATGTACCAATATGTTTTGGTTAAAGTCCAAGTGCTGTTGCCGGCCAGCAACACCTCCTTCAGGCTGCACAAAATGAGAACGTGAGCTTTAATATTGCATGATCTGCGTTAAACTTGTCTTTTACCTGAATATATTATATCAGTTAAATTGTGTAACCGAAGCAGGTTGGAGGCAACTTAGGATCACTACTTTTTTATTCAATTTTTTGTTTTCCTTTCGTATTTCAATATAACAATACAACGGATGACAGGAAAAAAACACCGTGTCAAAATTCGTAACCACTTGCTGTCTTTAAATATCCATTATGAATTACCAAAGCATTGTAAAATGGCAATATAGCAACCAAACATGAAAAAAGTCAAAAACTACTTTTAGGTCACCAAAATTGCTAAAAGGAAGTCAAAGGAGACCAAGCAATCCCAATACACCAAAAGTAAGGTCATGTTGCAGTCCTACAGTTATTTGTATGTAAACATTCCCATTTCTTTCATTTTGTAAGTAGTGGTTAGTTAAATTACGAACATAAAAACCACTATGTATGTTATAGTAACAAAAAAATTAATAAAACGAAATGAAATGGTAAAAACTAAAGCTGACTGTTTGGGATGGGTTTTTTTTTTTTTTTTTTTTTTTTTTTTTTTTTTTTGTAGTTTCAGACTTCTAACTTACAATGGTTGGTCTGGCGTATAAAATTAGCAGGAAAGGCCTACAAATTACCCTAGTTACAAATCTCAAACAACCCTGAACCCGTTTGACCATTTTTCTAGGGCTAAGACAAAACATATCCTTT
Organism: Artemisia annua; assembly: GCA_014162995.1. Taxonomy (NCBI): domain Eukaryota; kingdom Viridiplantae; phylum Streptophyta; class Magnoliopsida; order Asterales; family Asteraceae; genus Artemisia; species Artemisia annua. Next base: position 142,446 of record LBNU01039088.1, read on the forward strand.
TCAATCAACAGGTAAATGTTCAAAGGTGGGCTGTAACATGTATGGGCAAAAAACTACGATGAAAGTATAATTAAGAATTCAGGTTGTAATTTCTTATACTCATGTCACGTCTTGTTAGCTATATGCATGTTCATTTGTAAATAATGAATGTGAAATTTGTGAATCTTTACAGTAGCATACCTGCAGGAACAACATTTTTTTTTTACTTTCCTTATCTAATTGCAGCGCCAAAATACACCCATTTCGTCACGCAAGCCCGCCTATTTCATTAGTTAAACGCGTCCACTTCGGACCCAATTTCAGTACCTAAACGCACATATCTCAGCCCGCATTTCAGCCACCATTCCAACACCCATTTTAGTCCCGAAACTCACACATTTTCGCCCCCACTACAGCCACCAAACACATCCATTTCAGCCCCATTTCATCACCCAAACACACCCATTTTAGCCCCTAAACGTACCCACTTCAGGCCCCATCTCAGCACCCAAACGCACCCGTTTTAGCACCCACTTCAGCATCCAATCCCAACCCATTTCAGCCTCCAAAGTGATCCATTTCAGCCCCCTGAACCCACCCATTTCAGTACCTATTTCATCACCCAAACACACAAATTAGGCTCCACATGAGTTACTATAAGAGTGTTTCATTTGGCAACGCAACTCGTAAATTTTACCAAGTTTGATGCAATAACAGTTTTTTCATGTACCTTTACAAAAAATTAAATGCATCTTTCAGAAGTACTCATTTGCACACCAACCGAGCTTGGTGTGCGGGTCAGACATATTCCAGTTAGACCCGTTTGGCTTGTTTGTTGTAATCCTTTAGGTACCAGAACTCATTTGACCCGTAATACTGACAAAGAAACAAATACCTGAGGCTTGGAAGACACCATGAGCTTTCTATTCATGTTTGGTTTCACAGAACTACTATTGTCCATACCCAACTTGCGTTCCATATCCCTCTTGTCGTATATACACATCGTAGAATTTTATCCAAGAGACCAACATATTTGTCTTTGAAATCCAAGCAACCTGTGACATCGCCATGAGATGCATTGCATCAGTTTGCGGTTGACCACCATCTAACGGCCACATTTGTAATTGCTTATCACAACCGCCACTGTGATACGTAACCTGACAAAAAACACAAAACACGTAAACGTCAAGCTGCACATAATATAAAAATTACTCAAATATAGCTAATTGCACCTTGTGCACCTTTTTTGCAGACATATCATACAATTCCGTCTCTCCAAATCGTTTGTTGGAAGCAGTTGTGTCTTCATAAGGTACTTGTCGTTGCATACCATTTGTAAATTGTTTATAAACATTGGTTGGTTGATGTTGTTGGTGTAGTAAACGATTATCTTTTTCTGTGTGTGAGGTATTTGTCGACAACATGGTTGTTGTAAGAGGAGTAGCAGTAATGACAGAAGATTCCCATTGTTGTAAGTAAACCGCGACGCATTTTACAGTAGTTATTAGTTTTACTACAAACCAAAAGATGTTCATTTTCAAAACTGGGCACATTTTTTGAACCATCTCTTGTTAAGAATTTTTTCCAGGGGTTGTCATTTACTGGAGGATTTTTTTTAATAAAATTTTTCCAGAGGTTGTCTACTTTAGTGTCCATTTTATATTAGGATGTATGAGTGAAGCAATTCAAAACATGCAAAAATATATGGCGAAGATCTATTCTCTAGCAACAGTTATGAGGTAACAAACTGAGGCATGCAAAATTATATATTGAGCAACTATTTTTGTTCCATAATGATTAGCCACATATTTTGTGTAACAATCACAGAAGATACAATCAGAAAATATAAACTAATTTGCCAATAAAATTTTGAAAGACAATAATTTTGGATAAAAACATGTAACCGATAGCATTAGCTAATATTACCTTGTAACTTAAATGCAGGNAGTTATCTGATCGTACAAAAATAAGCCTACAGGTGTTCGTCTTTTGTTGTATTCGTACAGAGTTTAGGTTGTACTAACAATTCCAATACAGTCGTACAACAATTAACCTGTAATTACACCAAAACGGGGCGTGAACAGTCGACCCACCATACCATATTATCCAACCAAATTTCGCCAACAAAGGCGGTTTCTACTTAACCATCCTCGAACTGGTAAACACAAAAGCCACTATCCAATAAGAGCCCATATTAACGTCTAACGAGCTCCGTAAAATTTCATTAATGAGCCCGTTAAATTTTGGGTTTTAGTATAAAGTTATAATATAATTATATAGAGAGTAAATAGAAGTTGAGGGTTTATACTGGGATTACATAATAGTTTAGGGACCTTTTAGCAATAGAGAACTAGCAGAAGTGACATTTAGGCTATGTTTGGCAAAAGTAGCTGTGAGCTGTGAGCAGTAGCTATGAGCAATAGCCAAAAAAAGCTCACAGCTTCATAAAGAAGCATTGGAAAAATGAGCTTTCCTAAAAAATAGCAAAGCCCACAGCTCTCATGCCAAACGAACACTAAAAATCAAAAAGCTCATTGTTCACCGCTCATTACCCAAAAAAGCTCCAAAAAACTTTGTGTCAAACATAGCCTTAGTCGGATCAGTGAATGAATGCAGTTAGGACACGAACAGTATTGTCAACGGTGAAGACCAAAAACAAATGAAACTTCATTTTTTCAAATGTTTGACTAATTTTCCACTCTTTTTTTTAAAGTTAACAATTACTCCGTACTTTTTTTTTTTTTTTTTTTCATTATTATAATTATTATTATTTTGGTTGTAAACATGAGTATGCATACTTTTACATACGCATATATTTAAATTTTTAGTACGCCAATCATTATCTAGCTACAACAATATGATGTATTGATGCAGTGTAGACACATTTAAAGAATTTTGTGCATGAAAATTAATATTATAAATTGTTATTAATGTAAAGTTTTGCATCTTTGACATGAAAAGCATTCTAGAGATGAAGACTTTATAATTTCATCCAAAGTTTCGGGAATATATTCTAGATATTATGAAGTAGATATTTAGTAAAACAATACATTAGTCAGAACATAACACATGTAAAAGAGCCGAGAAGTCAAAGAAAAGCCAATACGTTACTTGGATCTTAGGGCCCGTTTGGTTGGTAGATGGGTTTAGATGAGGATTTGGATTTAAATTTGAATTTAAAATTGTAGATTAAGATTTAGATTTAGGGTTTAAGTTAAATGAGGAGAGAGAAAAATATAAAATAATAATATATTATATATGTTATAAATGATTATTTTAAAAATAGGGTTTTTCTAACATGTGACTTTAGGCACATGATAAGAGGTGGGCCCTTATGTATATTGTTATTGTAAAAATAAAAATAAAATTCAATATGGATGGTTGTGGTAAAATATAGGCCCACAAAAAATGATAATATAACAAAAAGGAGGCAACTTAGATGACTTTTGCATATGGATGCATATTTGGTATTCATCCTCACTTGTGAGACCCGCACAAACAAATCAAACAACATTTCTTGACATCAATGCCAAATCCTAATCCTACTCCCTCAAACCAAACGGGCACTTACAATTATATCTTGAGAACCTTAAGACACAAAAATGGCTGGTTATGAATAACCAGAATTTGAGTAAAGCTAAACAATGTTATTTTGTAGAACAAAAAGCTTATCAAGCTATGATGATTATTTTATTCTATGTCTCATATAATCAAATTATTTAAAGTGGACAATATCGACTATATAATGGTCCCCAATCTCTTAATTTAACTTTAGTGAGAATTTTATGTTAATTTATCCACTAAAACAGTAAAACATACCCTAATTATCAAAGTTCAATTATTTAAAATAACACCTTTCACATGGCTGCTTGTAGTAATCTTATTATTTTATATTATCATGAAGATATGCCTTTAGCTTATTCAAAAAACGTTATTCGCAATTCGCAAATACTCCCTTTCATTTGTTATAATAAAATCTTAAATGTGTCGACCGTCTGTTTTATTTCTATTTATTTGTTATATATCGTTAATAGGCAAAAATGACAATCTACTAGTAATTACGGAGTATATATATAACAAGCTTAAAACTTTTTTTTGTTTTTACCGACACAAGTTTAAATTCTTGAATCATATTACCAGCCGAAATTCTTTTTGCAACAAGTCAAAATAAACTTTAGTTTAAGAATTATTAATACTAGTATTTAATGACAAAAAGTAGGTATATTTCTGGCTTGGAAATTATATTTGTTTATTCTAAAGAATCTAAAACACTCTCATGTATTTGAGTTGGAAAAGTGAAATATGTGCTAACAAGGCACCATCCATGTGAGTCTGTGAGACATTAAGAAAAAAAATAGGAACATTATTAAAGTATCAATCAATTGACAATTTAAAACCTTAATACGTTAACTAACGCATAATTTTCCATTAACAATTAAACAAGTAGCTATTTTAATATTTTGATGTCACTTTCGTTATTGCATAATTATTCACATGACAATTATTTAAAACTTCAATTCATTACATATTTTATGCTAGAGGTCAAGTGCGTCATATTAGCATCCACTCTAGTCACCAAAACCACTTCGCAAACATAACTGACTAAAACACAAATATAACTCACGATAACCAACGCTCGCACAAAAAGTCACTAATTTTGTTTGGCCATTGGCTTTTGCCAAACCCACGAAAAAACCCACCAACCACACGGGGATGGCTGTGGCAGTGTAGTAAGCGGGGAATGTAATACAAATCACTTAAAAATGTTACGTCCTTCATCCCAAGCAATCAAATTTCGGAGCTCTTCATGTATACTTTACTCAGTGACGAAGCTAGGATTTTCTATCCTGGTGGGCCGAAACAAAATCACCATATAAAAGATCATTGCTTTGTCTCGTATTCTGTTTAGTTTGTCACCTATCCTTGTACAAAGGATGTAGAGTATGGGAGATAACTTTAATACAAATGTTGTTAAGATCAAGATTTTAGTATATATCATATTTGACTTTATAAGAACTAATTGAAATTTTTAAATGTTATAATCTCAAATGATTAAGTTTTAAATTAAAAAAAAAAATATCTTAGTATATATCTATCACAATGCTCAGTATACATCTATCATCTAATAAATAAATTAAAAATCTTAAATATTATCACAATGCTCAGTTCTTGTTAATAAATAAATTAAAAATCTTAAATATTATCACAATGTTGAACGACAACTCTTAGGTTACTAGATCAGGTTACTTTGAATTCTGAATTCTAGAGGTATTGTTGTTGGAGTTAAGTAATTTATAAAACAGGAGTTGGAGTGGATTAACCCTTTATTTTTAGTGATTACATGTTTGTAAAGTTCATCTGTTTCTATTTTTTTTTTTTTTTTTTTTTTTTTTTTTTTTTTTTTTAGTTTTTTTTTTTCAAATTAATCATAAATATTGAATTAAGATTTTGAGATAGTAAAAGATATGAGGAATGTGATTATATGCATGAAAAATCTTCTAGTATATTTCTAATAAACGGAATCATTAAATTAGAGGTTTTATCTAGATATACGCAAGTTGATGCGACAAGCGATGACGTCATCAGGTGCTATAGTTTTGATACATTAACCACGTGAATTAACATCTTTTTTTTATAATAACTTTTCTTTGCTTTTTATTTTTCTCTTCAAGTTGACCACTTGCAACGCCCAACCAACGAAACTTCTGTAAGAGGCCCTACATCACTTTTACATAAAAGTCCCTAACCTATGTTTGTTTTCTTGATTGTGCTTTTAATTTTTAGGTTATTTGATACAAATGAACCTTCACTTGAATGTCATTTCTCAATTTGGCATTGCAAGTCAAACCGTTTAGATCGAAATATTGTAAACTTAAACCGAACGTTGAACTCTACATTACACCACGAACATGACTTGGTGCCCACATTGCCTCATCTATGATGTATCACATCGGCCAAGTGACCATTTCAAAACACAAATGATAACTTAATATGATAGATAATATGCATAACTAAACACTAACATAATGACCGATCTCAATACTTAGTGTTTTGGTCATTCGTATTCTTAGCTTACTCGAGCCAGACCTAATAGTGTCTAAAACTACGGGTAAAAACTTCTGACATGACTCAAAACACGACCCGAGACCAACACGAAAATAAACGGGTTAAGTTCGAGGCTAAAAGGTCGGGTTGTAAATAGGTCGACACAACTATTATATTTAATAAATAGGTAAGGTTTGTGTTGAGATTCTCAACCAAATTACAACCCGTCAATCCATTTAAAAATAGATTAAAAAATATAAACATTAAAATTTATGTCTAGTAATTTCATTATAATATGACCCAACTATTTTGTATTTCTATCTTGTGATATATATTTCTTTTTGAAATATTAGATTATGGTATATGCTTATATTCAGGGGCGAAACTACATGTTGCTTAGGGGGCGGTGCCCTCCATGCTTCGTCAAAAAATATCAATTTTTAGTGTAAAAAATTGTTTTCTATGACAATTTTATTAAAGTGCACTCCACCATAAAATCAAATTGCCCCCACCTTAATCTCAAACAATGTAAAAACCTTAAATCTCTATCTTAATCTTAAAAAATATCAGTTTTTAGTGTAAAAAAAATATTTTATGACCATTTTATTAAAGGGAAATGATTTGCACACTCACACTTTTTATTGGGACACTCCAATGTGTGCATCAGTCAGTTGTACTTTAAGTACAATCTGCTTTAATTGCTTGTACATTAGAGTGTCCTAATAAAAATTAAAAGTGTGCAAATCACTTCCCTTTATTAAAGTGTATCACAAATTTTATCAAAAAAAAAATTTTTTTGCCCCCCGTACTCTAAGATCCTGGGTCCGCCACTGCTTATATTAAAATATTTATCGTGTTACTTCAAATATTTCTAACATAAAACTTACAATATTCGATATGTCCCATTAAAATTTTATTCAATCATTAACTAGTCGATACAACTAACCCTTTTAATAAACGTGTTACGGTTAGGGTTGAACTTCTCGAAACGAATAACTAAACAGGTCAGGTTTGGGTTGAGATTTTTGAACCAGCCAACCCATCAACCCGAACCCGCCAACCAGGACACGACCCAAATTGCCACCCTTATCTAAAACCATAAGTCTTTCATGCATCTTACTCAAAGATACTTATGAAATATTTAAGCCTCAAGTTTGTCGATTCCACTTATCGATTGTTAAAATCATGTGAGATAAATGAATAAAACTTTTTCTCGCCAATTTCACCTCCCTCCTGACCTTGTTAGCTTGTTTAATAATGAATAAACAAAATATAACATCAACCAAAATAAATAAGGAAATTGATTTGCACACATTCATATTCCCTCCGTCCCAAAAGGAGTGTCCATAAGCAAAAAATAGAGAAATTATGATATGTATAATTAATGGATTGATAAAAAGTCATTTTTACCCTCATAGTTAATATAGAAATTAAAAATAAGTAATTAATGCTAGTTTTAATTAAAAGGGTAAAGCAGAAAAACCAATCATAACTACTGTCTATACTGAACACTTATTTTGAGACAAACGTATGTAGTATGGTGAACACTTTTTACGGGACGGAGGGAGTAATTGATTGGGACACCTCAAACAGTGTATTAAATACTTATACAATATTAACATCATGTTTTACCTGTTTGTATTACGGAGTGTGCAAATAATAAACTAGAATGTGCAAATTATCTCTTTATAAATGATGACTATAAACTTAAAGACCATATGTGTTAGTTGAAACAATGAGAAGATCAAAATGTCCATATATACATTAGTTGAGGACTAATAGTATAAATAATCATTAAATTACCATATTACCCCACAAGCTCATAACATCCCACCACTATATAAGCCCCTCCATTATCCTGTTTCTTCCAAATATTCGTCTTTCCAAGTCTTCTCTCAATAAACCTCATTTCCCTCAAATATTTCAAACTAGTATAACTTTTATAAAACCTCAAAAACCATTTAAAAATGATACAAACAGAAATTTTCCCAACATTCAGTCGTAGCACTAGCTTTAGTAGCCTGCTCCCGTGTTTATCAGAAAATTGGGGTGACTTGCCTTTAAAAGTTAATGACTCAGATGATATGGTTATTTACGGTATTTTACGTGACGCTGTTAGTGTGGGATGGACCCCATTTAATTTCTCGGCTAAAGAGATTAAAGCCGAGCCGATAGTAAAAATTGAGCCGGCTACAACTACGGCTCAGTTACCTGAAGTAGTGGCTCCGATACCAGTGAAGGGAAAACATTATAGGGGAGTGAGGCAAAGGCCTTGGGGAAAGTTTGCAGCTGAAATAAGGGACCCGGCTAAAAATGGAGCCAGAGTGTGGCTCGGGACATATGAAACGGCTGAGGAAGCCGCGATTGCTTATGATCGAGCCGCGTACAGAATGCGCGGCTCGAAGGCTTTAGTAAATTTCCCACACAGAGTTGGGTTAAATGAACCAGAGCCGGTTAGAGTGACATCAAAAAGGAAGTCGGCTTCACCCTCGGCTTCGTTGTCTTCGGGTTCGGAGACTGGATCGGCTAAGAGGAGAAATGTGAAAGTAGCCGAGCCAGAAGTACAAAGCCGATCACCAAAGTTAGAGTGAGAAATAGAAAGAAAAAGGGGCAAAGATAGAAATGCCACGTGGCGGATAGCTATTGAATATATAGATGCCAGCTTGGAATACAATGGGTCCATAATTTGAGCTAATGTAATGTTACATCATTGGTGACGTTGGTTATCTAGAAGATGGGACGTCATAAACGAAAATTCTACGTCAGTTGATACAACAGGAGACAAGTTGACAAAGATATTTTGAAAGAAAGATTAAATGACAAATATCATAATCAATATAAGTCACAAATGTCAAAAGTAAATAGAAGCGATTTTTTTGTTTGTTTGTTTGGTGTGTTTGTATTAGATTAGCTACTGTAAAAAAGGTAAAGTTAAAAAAAAAATGAATAGAAGAGTGAATAGTTTTTTTTCTTTAAATGAATCTGATAATTGTGCAGAAAAATAGAAACTTGTTTGGCGGTGGCAATTCTTTGATAACATGTCCAAGATATATCGATATTCTATAGCTTGAACAATTTTGAAGTGATAATTTAATATTAAGTGCTTATCATCAATTGGGCTCGGTTGTTTCTAGCTTAATAACTCATGTGATATGAATTCACAAAATCTAATGGCGTCCTAACTTCAAAGCTTGCCCATTGGCATTTGAAAAAGTTTAAGAGATTCAAGGTGCAAGTTCACCGACTCAATTAGAAGCAATCTTGACGTGGTGTTTACTTGTGATACAGTTACTCGAAAAACCAATGGTCGATAATGTACCCAGTGGCTGACTAGTTATGATGTGATCGGGTATTATAAACATGTGTGGGCTCATGTATGCCAATACCTGACCCAAACCCGACACATTGTCATCTAAATGAAAAGATACTAAAATAGCTTAATAGTATACTAGTTATAATACCTGTGCACGCACAGGGTTTTTAAAATTTCGTTTTGATTATGTATTATTATCGATTAAGAAATGAATCACAAAGACGTTAACACATAAATTATAAGTATAGAAGAATGGTTGTATCTCACATCCGTGACTACCAACTCAACAACATTATCGCAGTATAGTAACGTAATAACCTGATTAAAAACCATATATTCTTGCTTAATAATTCACATGTACATACTTTAATTCCTTTACAATGGCCAACTATTACGTTTTTTTTTGTTCTTTTTTTGGATGAAACATCACGTCAATGAATAAAGTTAGGCTATCATCTACGTAGTTTTTCTTTTTTTGATTTAGGAGGTGATTGTTATCAAATAAGGATTGTGATGCGTGCATTTTTTTTTTTTTTAATTTAAGGAAAACACCTTCTACATTAAACAATGACTATCTAACCCATGTGTTTGTTTGTTTTTTCTTAATAATTAGCTTTGTATAACGTTTTTAACTGACAGACATGCTGAGGTTGATGTTGATGTTATTGTTTAACTTTAACTATTGATATAATTTTGTACAAAATGTGCGAGTTTAGTAGCACATAATAAGCGTTAATGAAGTTAAATATGTTCCGTAAAGTTTTTAAAATGTTTTTATGGATTTTCATATAAAAATTTTAAATAACAATTTCATGAGTCGTTGTTATAAGTAGAATCGCGTATATTTATTTTCATATCATAGTAACTCGTGCTTACCATTTGATATTTATATTCCCGTTACTAATAATTTTGCCGTATTTAATATTCAAACCCGTGTACGCATAAATTAAGCTTTTAAATAGAAAAACATGAGTCCTTATTTAAAAAATATTCTAACGGATGAAAGTCTACAATTAACAATATTAAAACTAATTCGCATATTTACAAAATTTTGTAATTTAAATATATACTAATACTCATGTAATTTTAAACAAAGTTCATATTATAAAGTATAAAGGATATAAAGTGTAAGGGGTTATTTGTATTTTTTCTAAAGTTATTAAAAAACATGGAAACTTTTAATTTTACACTTAGCTCCATATATTTTATTTAAAATTCAACCACCAAAGTTTTATTAATTACTTCCTCTTTTTTTAAAGTTTTTGTTTTCATAAATTTGACATCTATATTTATGCATTTTTTTCTTAACCAAATTTCTCCACCAAATTTATTAAGTTTGACCAAAATCAATTTAATTTTGACTTTCTATTTACCAATCATATTGCTCTATTTCGCCTACGTAGCAAAATCGAGCTCTCCTATTGGTCTAATTTTTTTTTCAATGAGAAGGGTTTTGTAAAAATACTCCAAAATGATGTAATTCTTTTATTATATTAAAGATACTGGCAAATGACCTCTTCCTTGGATATGCATCACTTCAAAAATCAAACATATAATCGTCCATTGCTCGCACATTGTCCGGCCATGTTTACCCTTGGTTCATTCTCATGATACTCGAACGATTACACGACAAGGACATCGTGGCATTATGGAATAGACTTGTAAATAAGATGGTCCTTAAATGAAATATATAGCAATAAAGTTTCACTCCCTTTCTTTCCCAAGCTCAGAAAAACCGAAAAATGAAGTCACACTAATTTTCTTTCGGTGTTTTCATAAATGCCAAGGTAAAACCAACACTCAACCAACATAGCAAATCCACGTGTCAATCAAAGCTCTCTGACACAATTTTATTTAACAAGTGGCACTCAAACACCATCACCAAAACCTCCATATATAGACCCCCTCACCACCCTAAACAGTACTCACAATCACCATCCACCACCACACATGACTCAGCTACACCACCAGAAAGAATCAAAACACTCACCCGAATCTCGGTCTCACCAGATAGTGAAAGCTGCAACTGCAGCCATGGCTGGTGGATCCTTTCTGATCATATCAGGCCTAATGCTTGCTGGGACTGTTATTGCACTAGCTATGATTACACCACTGATGGTTATATTCAGCCCTGTTCTCTTCCCAGCCGCGGTTGCAATGGGCGTCTTGGCAACTGGGTTTTTGACATCTGGTGGATTTGTGGTGGCAGCAATTGCGGTTTTATTGTGGGTGTATAGGTATGTGAAGGGTCGACGTCAGTCGGGCACAGACTTGCTGCACCAGCCTAGCCAGACTTGGGCTAATAAGGTGCGAGAAATGAAGGCCAAGTGAGAAGCTGATGCGATCACCATGAGGGTTATAAAAAGTTGTATTTATTTCTTTCAAAGACTGATATAAATGAATAACAAAATAATTTAAAAATATAAACTTGTTGGATTTAAAAATATAAACTTGTTGGATTTAAAACTTGTTGGGGTATAAAAAAAAGTATCTGTTTTACAAGTATGTGAATCAGTAACATCCCCCAAATAAAATGCGAGTTGCACTGGGGTGTTCAGGTCTCAGTTGTAATGGCATCAATGTGTTGGTGTTGTTCAAGTATTAGGTTACAGTTATTGAGGGTTTGTTGGTCAATAAGACCATGATTCCATAATTTGATCATGAATAATCTCCAGCACCTGCCAAATACACCACAAGTTTCCCATCATCATACGTTATATGCAAAATAATACTACTTGATTTTAGCTTCATAAGATTAATCGACGAATGTATGAATAACTTATAAGACATTGGCAGCTCACTGTCAGGGCTAAAACTTAAAATGGGTTTGGGTCCAGCCTTATATGTATTTGACCTGTTTGACCACTTGCCATTTTCTTCCTAGTAAAAATTGAGTCGACTTGACCTATCAGATTTAAGACATAACCCATCTTGACCCATATCTGCAATCCAGTGGTCAAATATTATTGTGCCCAAGCTATATATTTTATATTAGTCAACGGTATAGTTAAACACTAATCAAAACAATGAAAGCCGATGTTATCTTAATCATAGCAATGAAGACTAACTACAAGACATGAACACCTTTACATAACAAAAGAAACACAAGACAACATGAAAAAAGGGTAATGAAGAGCAAAGATGTAAGTATTAAAAAAGGAAGACAGATGAATACCATAGAAGTGCTGGGTTCTGGACAAAGTCTTCTTTATGTAATATCGAAAACGCCTCAGACGCCCACGGCACATGACTATCTGCCAGCACCCTGACACCGTTACAAGAGCAACTATTAGCATAACATTATTCTTCTAAAAAAAAATAGAAAAAACACTTTTAACATGAAAGAATGTTTCATATAAAAAAATTGTGGTGTTTGTGGCAAGTTCAAAAATAAGTGGTTATTTTGCAGCAAACAGAAGCAAATTGCTTAAATCAAAAATCCCATTGTGATAAGACAACAATATGATACATAAAGATGTAATGCAATGCAGGGAGCAAGTTACCGCTGCTTTCGGATAAAGGAATTCCAGAGATGCATCATATGCTTCTCATCTTTGGTAACATCTACAAAGTCATCAAGCATCTGAAAAACACGAAAGTGTCAACACTTAACTCCATAAAGCAGATAAATCTCGATAGCAGTAATATTCTGTCAATCAGAATAAATTTACTCAATCGTAAGACGAGAATGGTCACAAATACACTGTAAGTACACATGGAATACAACAAAATATTGTATATTATCAGGCCCGAGCAGGAAAGACATACCCTTCTGTCTTCAAGATCAGCAACATCATCATCAACTTCATCTTCACTGTCTTGCTCTGCAAAAACTTGCTCCGCAGCCATTGGCTGATATTCAAAGAAAAAAAATCTTAAACTCGAATACTTGATGACGTATTGCATGATCAAAAGAAGTTTATAATCTTTCCTACAGAATCCAGGGAAGACAAATGACCCACAGAATAAGCAAGTAATCCAAGCATAAATAATACGAGTGAAACAAGGAAAACAAGTGTGGCAATCTTTCATTGCAGCATCTTGATTAATTTGTAATTTTCCACCAGATTCTTATAAATTACACGTTTAACCCCAAAGACAATAATAATAATAATAATAGATAGGATAGATCAAACTACAAAGATAATAACACAACCATTCATGACATAAACTGATAAGATGTTAGGTGTTAATCTACTAACCTGAGCTCTATGTGAGTGAAAGAACTGTCGCTTATGCAAGAGTGCTCGGCTGCAATAAACAAGAAGCAATTTGGTTAAGTATCATTTCCACAAGATTGAAAAGAGAATGATGGTAAAGGTTAAGAAAAAGAGCATACTTTCTAGGGTCGGATTGTTCTACAGATAACTTTCTGGTCTTAGCAAACTGCAGCATAACTGGAGGTGCAAGCTTACTTCCAGGCACAGATTGTACAGAATCCGGTTCAGTAAATGAAACACCAGTAGCACTTGATATGCATGTTGTATTAGGACTATAAGTATCACATTTAGCACCCTCAGTGGGAACATCTGTAGTCAATCAAAACAAAACCAAATGAAAATAGTGTTTTTTTTACCTAACGGCCTGTGTCCCAATGGTATCCCTTGTTGTGTGAGAAGCTCCCCAACCAAACGGTTGTGGGTTCAAGTCCTACTTAGAATGTGTGAGATATATTTGTAGTATATATTGTGAGATTGTTAGTTGCCTTCCGGGGAAAAAAAATAATAATAAATAAAAAAAATAAAAAAATAAAAAAAAATAGGAGTATAAATTTTTTTAGAGCAGCAAATTAGTTATTGATTTGATCTGATGAAAAGAACCCCTCATGACTTTGCTTTATCAGTGAAAGATAATTATTACACCCAGACATATACATGGTTGAACTTTTTATAAGATATGGAGTAAAAAGAACGTTCATGAACAGCCATAACTCATGGAGATCCATGCACCAAAACTTCAGGTGGAACATCTCACAGGATATAACCCAATAGACTGAACTCAGGCAATATGTCTTATTCGTTAGCTCATTAACTTTAAGGGTGTACCTGAATCCAATGGAAGTGAAAGAACGTGATTTGCATTTTGAGTTCGGCTCCCTGGTATCCTGCGTCTCATGGGCTTATGGCTGTATAATATAATTCAGAACCATATTAATAAAATAAATAATTTATAATAGAAACTAAATCTATAGCAGAAGAAAGAGTTCATAGTTTACCAAAACGAAAATGTCTGTTTTCTAGGATCAACACCTTCGGCGGCAATCTGAGAGTCACATGTATTAAGGAGAAAAGAGTTTTAAACAAGAGATCTACAACATTTTAGATAATTAAATATTAAAAATTACAAAGGAAAACAATATTTAGTGTGAAGACACAACAGAATGAGCAGTAAAAGTAAAAACTAGCATTTCCTACTATGGTCGTACTATGTACATGTGATGTCCAAAAACAAATATAAGTACGTTAAATTTGTATTATAATTTTTTTTCCCTGTAAATCATGAAATAAAAGATGAGCAACAATTACTATCCTACACAAGCTACTTCAGAGTGAAGCTCTGATTCGTACCTCTGAGGTCCATACATCAGTCTTCACAGATACATTCACAACTTGGTAATCTTCATCTACCTACAAAAAAGATAATATAAGTATGACAGTGATTATTCTGGTTAGAGATGGCAACAAAATTGTCGAAGAACTACAAGTTACCAAGAAGTCAAAGTGAAATAGATCATGCGATGAGGTCAAATGAATTCTCAGGCCCTGAAAGACACCAAGATTACATAATATGATCACATTAAACAAATGATAGGTGTATACAAAGAAATGATATAAACAAAAGTCAGAACCATATCTACCTTGTAACTTGCACATCTCAACAAGCAAAATGGACAAGAGAAATCTTCAGTAACTGCAAATATGGAATAAGTAATCTGGTTTTAAAAGACACCAAAATGCATTCACGGTAAAATAATAGAAGACACGAACATACTTATTATTCATTTATTCTGATATTATGCAGTTAGCTCTACTACATCCGACTACCATCAATAAGAGTCGTATTTGATTCATATTAACCATTACAGTTCACGAGACTACAGCTCAAGTGAATCTCATTATTTTATTTTCTTTTATGAAACATATAGTTTTTCTTTAAAGTTATTACTGGTATCAGGAGAATCGCCCCCCCCCCCCCCACACACACCCACACCCACCCCACACACACAAAGTGTGAGGCTGAAAGTTCATCTCGCTGGAGCAAAAGAGCAGCCTATTAAAGTCACATACCTTCAGTCCTGTGCAACATATCGTTGTAATATTTGTAGTTGAAAATGACATTTCCGGTTCTTAACCTGCCAGTAAAGGCAGCAGCAGTTTAATTAAAATTTTCAAACGCAACAAAAGGTAACCACAGTGAAAGAACCCAAATATATCAAGTGGTCAGGGATGATGAATAATAGAGATAACGCTGCATACATGTTGGACTAGTAAAATAAAAAAACAAGAGAAATAAAGCATTCAATTTTAGAAGATCGTGAGAAAAAGCCGCAATTAAACCAAATCAAATCAAATTACTGCATTGTTAAGATGAATTTCTACCAAGTATTCTAGTCAATTTTCTGATACCATTATGGGCATTACAGCTTTGAAGCAATTTATTCTGTCAAATGAATTCACTGAAACAAATTATGACAAAGTGTTACTCAGTAGGAGAATAGGAACCACCTGATACGCTACGAATATGAAACAACACAAGAGCCAAAAAGAAAAAAATGCATTTTAGAAGAGATAAATGCGAAATGTCACACAAAAACCATAACTACCTTATAATACGAGGCCGTGAATTATCAGGAATATCACTGTATGAATACAAATCATAAGGGGATATATCTTTTGCCCCAAGTTCCTCAGCAGAGATGATGACTGGTACCTGCTGCAATATACTCTTTGGCACCATAAAATAACTTTATGATCAGTAGGAGTATAATAGAATAATCAAAAAGATTAGCCAGGGAGCTACAAGGGAACATACCACAGCTTCTGAATTATGTGGAAACTGAAAAGACACACATTTTTCCTCATCCAAACCCCTAAACTGCAAACCAGACCCATTGATATAAAGAAAAATAAGAACATATATACAACCTAACATATATGTCTTTTAAGATGATCTTTCCAGAATTAAGTGACAAAAACTAATGAATTTATTTCTGTAGAATAATATGATACTCCCAATGTCCCAAAATAATTGTCCACTAGACAATAACACACAATGTAAGAGAAATTCAATCGCTGCAGCTTTTAATAGCAAAATTACAGTCTTACCCTTTGACTAATTCTTAGTGCCTTTACTTCAGTTTTATGATAATATGTTAAGAGACTGGGTAGTGTGGGCAAGAATTGAAATTCTAATTATCCTTCTTTAGAGGTGGACAATAATTTTGAGACATTAATAGTAAGAGTGTAAGATGAACAAGAGTACAAAAGTGGGAATGTGCATACGTAAGATTGTAAGAGCTCATGTGGATCCAAGAAGGCATATCATTACAAAGTATTTACTAGTGGAACATATGTGACGAAAAATATAAAATGCATTAAAGCCTAATAATATTGTCTCATTCTAACCACTCTTAACTTGTCATTTTTTCTACTGAGCAGCAATCATACCTTCATATAGCAGGAACGCATGCTAACACTTGTTATCGTCTCAGCTCTCCCCCCTAAACTTAATTTTGGAGACCTCTCCAGTGACTGATGAAGTATATCCATAGGAATCTTCCCTAATAAGCAGTAACCTCCAAAATTTGCTGTTTAGCATGCACAGATGTGAAAAGCCAACAAACAATTATTACAAAGAAACTAATATCCTTATGAACTATGAAGAGAGGCAAAAAAGACGTCTAGAAGACAGGATTTGACATTTTGCAGCACACACTACTATGGGAATCCAATCAGACAGATGGTGAATAAGGAATTGCCTTTTATCGCAATATATTACAAAAACTGCAAGATTATGCGTAAAGCTATTATTACATAAGTGCTAATTGGCAAGAGTTGAAGACGTTAATATGTTCGACAATACCCTTCCTTATTTGTCATCATCAATGGGTAACAAGGTCCTTTACTAATAGTAAAAGCCATGTTCAGCTATGAGCTTAATCAGACATTGCAATTTGCATAGAATGCAGAGAGTAGAATAAGCAAAAGTAAAATCTCATTCTATCCAAATGATGATCTACAAGAAACTCATAGCAGGACAATTCAAGAGAGAGCTATAACTGTTTAAAAAAGCATTGACTTAAGAGCCAAAACTATGACATGAATATAGATATTTTAAAGACGGCAGTGACATGTCCGCAAAAGGGCAGGCTCTTAACTTTGGTCAGTTAAAAGTTTAAAACAGCAGAAACATTCATGCATGCGTGGAAATAGTTATGCCCGTAATGAGGCAATGCTATAATTGCAGGAACACAATAATTTCCGCACAAAGACACAAACAGAAAGAACAATAAACATGCAACAGGAGCACAACTATCACTTGTTGTAACAATCTGAAAAACAATTCAGGGAAACATCTTTTTTCAAAAATAAATCTTACATGAAGAACGAAACACATGGTCCTTGGATAGATCAATTCCTTGATGGTCTGTACTATCAACTGCAAAGCAGACAGAAAGTTACCTACTGAAACAAACAGGACAAACATCATCTACGACCAAACATGTAAACAATTTCATACCACAGCTCACCAACAACATGGAAAGGGAGCCAGATTTGATCTCTGCTGATAATTTACTTATATCTGGCAGAATAAACTTGGCTTGTGCCGAACTCACAGTCTCAGCTCCATTGTAAGCTGTCAATTTACAAGCCCGGTTGAAGCGATAAACAGCTGAACGCTGATAAGAACCACACATTTCATACGGCCTCAGGGAAAGCAGGTGAAGATACAAAAAGAAACATAAGAGAAGCATTAAACAAAAAAAATCTACCAAAAAGTAAGATTGTAGCACTACCTCCATGTTTACGGTAGAAAGTGGCTTCGCCAGCAATATGTACAAAGGTAAAAGGCCCTGGGAGTGCATTCCATCATTAATAGCGCCAGATATGGATACTGATATTTGAATCCTATCATGAACAGAAAAAAAAAAAGGACTGTTAAATTTGTAGGCCATATATGAAAGAAGATCAATCATGTCAGCCTAAGTACATTCATTTTAATCCCAAACTAGTGGAGGAAAGCTAAAAATAATAGGAGCAAAAAAAAAAAAAATAAATAAATAAATAAATAAATAAAAATAAGCCTTGTGATAAATGAACAGTATCCCTTCATACTTACCTTCTTTTGTTCTTCGCTTGTAACTTATAATGCAGGCATCTTTGAAGAAATAAAGGCTGCATGAAATTATGTCATCAGTTAGAAACATAATGTACAAGTACAGTGACATAACATTTATCAATTATGTCATCAGTTAGAAACATATGATATATTTAGGCATCAACGTATTTGAGGTATCTAGTTTTGATATGGGTTGCTGCAAAACGTGACTGATATAAAAGCACAACTACCAAACACGTGCAGATATAAGCTTCATATCTGTGATCAATAACCCGCAGGAAGTGAGGACTTAAACCTATCAGGCAATCTTCAATCACATCCTAAAAGATAGTAAGGGGGGAGTTTGGTTTGTAGCCATTAAAGACAATGGGTATGAGTATGGGTATAAGATGGAATTGAATAGAATGTATCATTCCCATTATTATCGTTTGGATAGATTTATAGGGTACAGGTATCAACGTATGAACCAGAAGAGACTTTATCATCATCTTCAAATTTCTTGCAAATAATGAAAAAGAACAAAAGTAGAGCAGGAGATGGTTTTCATCTAAGTTAGCCATAAACAATCTTATCATCATCATCCTTAGTGTAAGTTACATGCACTTTATTATCTTCACCCACACAAAGAAAAACATAAAATAAAAAATGCATGAACAAAAGTAAACCACACAAAGATGAGTGCAAAATAATGGAAGCAACGAATCTGCAACGACTTTACTATCGAACTAGATCGACAACATTTGTTAAAAAAAATATATGGTTACTCACTAACGATTTAAATCGGGGACAACATTGAATTCATGAGCCACGAGAGATGTGGTTGCCTTGGAACACGTCGTTATATAGAAGATAACATATGATTGAAGCCATGGACTCGACCAAAGACGATTGGTGACAATGATGAAATAGATCAGGTGATGAAGCAAGAATTGCGTAAACAACAATAAGAATAAATATGACAGGAAGGAAAATTAGAGATCGGATTTCTTTAATTATAGGGGTAGCAGCTTTTGAAACGTGGGCCAGGGGGAATGGTTTTGTAAACTCTACTCTTCACCCTGGTATGACAACTCCCTCATATTTTGATATCATCAAACCCGTTCATGCATACCAAACATATAGAATCACCATCATTCCTATTCCCTTAAACCCATACCCTCAATCCACAACCTAAATAGATAACAATGAATAAAATTTAACAAAACTAAATGTGTTACATTCTTTACTGCCCGACGTTGAAGAATGTTGTATAATTCTACAGGCTTGCAGTAAACTGAAAGGCTTTCTTCAGCAGCATTTTGCTCTTCCTGAGACAACTGAACACGAGATCCTCGGCGGCACATCTGATCTGGGCTTCTGGAGTAACTGCAATTGAAAACAGAATTCCTGTTCCATGAAATTGAATACGATGAATACATGTATTCCTAAACTAAGTGATGCTCAATTGCACAAGCCATTAATATACAAGGGATGGCATCATACATGGTTTCTCGTGCACCTAAAGGTATGCCAGGCATTCTTTTTAGACAATGTCAGAGTGCCGCCTCATAGCTATCTGCACCATTCAAGGAGAGTCACTTTTCACCACAGCAAGCCTGCATTGAATAAACCTAGTAATTAGTCCATTTTAAATCAAAATACTTTTGACGAAGCATGAAGTGATTATATATCACATCTAATTACACCGTGCATTCTAGGTTTCAAACACTGGGCTTTGATGTGTCTACTAAAATGTAAACCATTCCTTGATAACGGTTTCCATATACCTCCAATTCCTCCACGTTAACCGGACATCATTGTTTTCTTTCAATGTTTATATTTCCCTAGTTTCTTCATTTCCGTTAGATCTGATATCTTCTACATTTATTTATAACACTATTTTCTTGCCAGCATCTATCCCACAAACACAAAGTAAATTAACAACTACGTACATAATATGGGTTTGCATTTTAGATCGGTTCATCCAGAAGCTACAAGGTTAATATCAAAGAGCAGCAGTCTGATGCTCTTATCTACCTAAACCAATGGAATCTATGACTGACTTAACTCCAAATCTTATGATGGCTCGCTTTTACATTAACAGACACGAAAACAAACTATAAGAAATAGTACTAGCAACAATGCAACATATTAACATGACAAGAATCGTCAAGTGTTTTTAAACAGCTTAACAATCAATTAAACAATCGGAAATCCATAATCAGCCAAAAAACAGGTAAACAAGATCACTAAGGTCCTCAATCAATAAATATACAGATTCACAGTTTCAGATGAGAGTAATCATCTATGTCACACTCTCAAATTTTCCAACTATTTAACAATCAGTGACGCAGGAGTAAAAAAAGAACCGGCATAACACACAGTAACTATACATCTCGCATAATCACAATATCTAACTATTCGCGAACATGCAATTTGTAAATATTTAACAATGAGTACTCAAAACGCAACAGACAAAACACAAATGGACATAATAATAATAATAATTACATTAGGCAAAACTACGAGTATGAAATCATCGTCAATAATAATAGTATATTTTATCAGCTTAAATTAGCTATACATCTCACACTCACGAAAGTTAAAACTATTTAACAATCCGTAGATCAAAACGCAACCGACAAAACAAAAATTAAACTATTTAACTCGTATAATCACAATTCCTTACTGCTATTCAACAATCAGTAAACAAAACGCAACCGATAATAAAACACAAACAAATCAATTCAGTAATCAATAACCAAATATTTTCATCTGAAACCAACTATCTAACAATCCGTAACTTAAAACGCAACCGTCAAAACACAAATTCAGTAATCAATAATCAAATATCTACATCTGAGGTCAAGTATCTCTATATCGCAGAATCACAGTTTCTAACTATCTAGAATCAGTGAATCATAATACAACTGATGAAACACGAATAAAAAAATGACTTAAGGCGAAATTACGAGTGAGAAGTTATCGAATCAATAATAACGCTGAAATCAACTAACTCAAAACGCAATCGATAAAAACACGAACTACACAATTCGGTAATCAATAATCATATATTTACAACTGATTTTTAAATATCTCTATATCGCAGAATCACAGTTTGTAACTATTTAACAATCTGTAACTCAAACCGCAACAGATAAAACACGAGTTCGACAATGACGTAGGGCAAAATTACGAGTGAGAAATTATTGAATCAATAACCGTATATTTTAGGCTGAATTCAACTACTTATTCACAATTTCTAACTATCGTAAAAACGAAACGCAGCGGATAAAACACGGAATAAACAATTCAGTTATAATCAGTAACGGAATAAACAATTCAGTTGTAACAAACTAACTAACTAATTAACAATCAGTGAGTCAAAAACGATCAAGTAATGATATATATATATTGAACAATAACGGTATAGTTTTAGGGGATGAAATTAATCGTTACCTTTAAAAGTTGATGATTATGAACCCTAGTTTTGTTTGTTTTGTTTGTTTGTGAGTGAGTGAAGGTGAACTGAAACTGTTTATATATGTGTCAGGGTGATGAAGTCAGAGTTTGCAATAATTTTTATTTGAAATTATATTTTGATTTAATAATTCGTTAATAGTATTAGGGTGCGTTTGGTTCGAAAGTGGGATTGGAATTGGATGTGGATTTGGGAAAGGTTTGAAAGATTTGAGAAAGGTTTGGAGAAAAAGTAGGAGAGAGAAAATATATTATTATATATATTATTATATATAATTTATTAATTTTATATTGCATTTTATATACATATAATATAGATTATGTGAAAATAGTTAAACAATTAAATAATAAAATATAACATGTGTGGTGAAAATCATATAAGACAAAGTGTGTCAGTGGGTTTTCTACGAATCCCACCATTTTAATATGCAATGGGTTTTGCTAGTTGAAAGCCTGATGTGACTGTAACCATGACGTACCAAACAACTTATAATAGCATTCTATCATTCGATTCCACCCAATACCCCTCAACCAAACTGCACCTTAGTTAGGGTTAATTACATAAAGCGTCCATATGACGCACAATTGCACCTTTCGTCTTTAACTATTAAGTCCGTGGTTGTCTATTTTGCATAGAACGGTTTTTTGACCAAACGAGGGTTCGTGACAAAATGGTCCTTTTAACCCTAAGGTAACACATAAAATACTTGGGTTGACTTTCACTTCAATTTTTTCCAATAACAAGATACGGTAAAGAACGGTAAATAAGATTTTATTTTTTATTTTTTTTTTTTTTTATTTTTTTTTTTTTCAGATGAGCACTTAAATATCTTTTCCTTCGAAATCCACCATGGTGGGATGTTTACACCAACATGTAGCAGATTTTATGTTGGTGGACAGGTATCACATGTTGACGTAGTTTATATTGAAGAACACGACCTTAGTGAAATGGTGGTTCAATTGGGTTATGGTCTAGCTACATTATTGTACTACCATTTCTTGAGACCAAGAATAGATTATGGCTTACATCTTTTGAGTGGTGATGGTGATGATGTGTTAGAATTGTCAAACTATGTTAAGGATAATAAGATCATTAGAGTGTACATTGAACATGGACGTATTGTGGTGGAAAGTATGTTTGATACACCTAAGAAGGGAGTTATAATAGAATAACTGGATAATCAGTTAAGAAGGTATCGTCTAGATAGTTATAGCGGTCCTTATGCAAATAGGAATTTAGGAAGCATTTTTTGTAATCATGTAATGACTTTCACAATCATTCTAATTAGTTGGTTAAAGATTTGACAATGAAACTATCAAACCATAGTCATAGAACCATACCGCTAGAGTGAGGTACCTTTTGTTGTCATTCCAGTGGGCCCTTGCCTTTTTTATTTTCAACACTCCCAAATTTCTTCCACTAATAAACAATAGAAAAATAATTTGTAGGCCTAAGTAATTGACCTAAACAAATAACTATAAATGTGATTGGTGTATTTTAAAAATGATTGGCGAATATGAAAAGAGAGAAATGATGTGTTTCTAAATTGGGTTTTTCTAACTTGTATCCTCGGGGGCACAAGTTAAGCACACAAAAATATGTACTTTTGTGGGTCCTTGTATCCTTTTCTGTGGGTTCCTGTCATTTTTTAAATAAAAAATTGTTTTCTTGTGTACTTTTTGTGGGTCCATATGTACTTTATGTGACAACTGACAAAATAGGGAGCTATTTAAAAACCCGCATTACTTTAAATTTAATGACTTTGAAATAATTATAAGTCTGTTCGCGATAAGTTTGTAAACTTGAATCGTAATTTTGAAATTCGTGATTTCTATGGAATTTGAATTGGAATTTTAAATTTAATATGGAATATATGTGATGATTTATTTTTGGAGATCGTTATTAGGCACTACGTTGACTCAGGCACTAGGATAACCTAACGAATTTAAATGTTTTGAACGTATGGTTTGGTTTACATATTTATTGAACGTATTATGGAATTTTAAATTTTTGGGAACGAGCTCGGTTTGAGAAAGTCGAGATATTTTGAAAGAGTTACGAGTTTGGTCTTGCGTGTTATGACTAGCCACCATACCCCACACTATTAATACTATTATTATATTATTATTATACTTTTTTTTTAAAAGAGTAACTACAAAATTGGTCTTTGTGGTTTCCTGGTTCTCACACAAAACACAAACACCAACACACCATCTTCATTCTCTCTCTCTCTAGACCTAGCTGCCGCCCCTTTTTCCGGCAACCACTGCCACACCGCCACCCCTACAACCAAAATAACACCACTATCTTAACCATCTCATCGAGATCTACCTTTTGGTATATATCACGCGCCACGCAACCTCCTCTAACATCACGTTCTCACCACCACCGCCACCTAAACACCATCTTTTTCATCTTGTCTTGTTGGGTTTTTGAAGAAACTTGTTCTTGAGGTCGTTTTGAAGGTGAGTGACCACGAGTTCAAACTCGTGTGTCTCGATGTGTCACCCAAATCGTGGGTACACGATTTTCTTTCATGGGTTTTGATGAAATCTCGACTATAAATGATGGGGAAACAATATTTTTGTTACAAAAAGTGTTTTGGTATCCGGGTTGAGGTTTTCCTTGTGGGTGTCGACTTGAAACCGAGAGCTAGGCTCTCGGCTTGGTGCTAATCTTTGAGTCTTGTGTTTTTGTTTGATGGGTTTTGACCTCATAATGTGGTTAGCGAGAGTTTGATATTTGGAGTGTGGATTTGGCTTGGAATTGATGACTTTTGTTGTTGTTGTTGTTGTTGTTCTTGTTTGTGTTGCCGCGACCAAAGAGGATCCGTTTGGCAGCTTGGGAGTGCTCGGATGAGCCTAGGTCGAGACTAAAGTGGTCTTTGGTTTGAGTCCATGTGACTCGTGGTCTAGCCGAGACCCAAGTGGGTCTATTGGCTCGGGTTTTGGCTTGGTAAACCAACCCGGATTACGTGTTTTCTTGATGGATACTTATGGTTATATTGTTGTTGTATTAATATTGCTATTGTTGTTGTTTCGTTGGTGGCCGAAAGGAGTAATAAGGATGGTTGTTACGGCATTAGAATGTCGGAGATAGGAGTAGTTGGGTACCGTAGTCGGACCCGGTGCTTGTAGTTTGTTTGAGTGGATTGGTTTTGGAATTTGACGCGGATTATCTTGATTATTGTATGGACATGTGGACTTTGAGCGACGTCGAGGTCACCTTGACTTTTTAGTCAATGGTTGATTTCGACAACCGCCTTAACATTGGATTTGGACAATGGACCGAGAAGTGATGACTCGGACTTGTGACTTACATATTTTATAACTCGAACAAAGTATAAAAACTCGTAATAACTTATATATCAATATAAACATTCGTTATGTATATCACCACTCCATATAAAGGAGGGTTTTTTCAAATCTAATCTTCCAGCTTTTAATTACACAAAAACACGTGTCCCCTTATTTTCCCAAAATTCCCTCCACCGTACGATCATTCTATATCTCTCTCATTTATTTACTTTGGTCAAAACCCCTATTCAACCGGACCCTAATTCAGTTTTCATACATTAAATTTCTCCCAAAATTGAAATCACAATTTTTTATTCGCCCAAATTTATTCACACATTCAATTCAATCACCCAAAACCGGATCTCAAAATCGTTACCCTTACATTAACTCTAAATTGAATTCACGAGAATCAATCAATCATCATAGTAGCTTAATCCTTTTCATATATACGTCACTTAATTCGGGATTATCATATGTTGAACGGATGGGCACATTATTTATGTAACATAATTTTTATCATTGTATTTCGGAAAGCAAAGGTGTTTATGTTACAGGATTTTATCATCGAGAAAAAGAATTGTTTTTATCATTGTTATAGGTTAGTTTTTTCTTTTTATTTTAGATTTCGATTATTGCAGTGTTTATGTTACAGGCTAAAGAATTGTTTTCGGTTATGGATTTACTCATGTTTTATTTGTTTTTTGTTATTTTTCATTTGGAATATTTTTATTCCAAGTTCTAAGAAATATCTCTGTTGTTGCATTGGTGAAGTGTATATTGTGTTTGTGCAGTGTATTAGGAGATGTATTTGATATAGCCGCACAAAGAAGCCAGTGAGTTGCCATTTAAATGCTACTCTG
Organism: Artemisia annua; assembly: GCA_014162995.1. Taxonomy (NCBI): domain Eukaryota; kingdom Viridiplantae; phylum Streptophyta; class Magnoliopsida; order Asterales; family Asteraceae; genus Artemisia; species Artemisia annua. The sequence continues at coordinate 168,738 of LBNU01039088.1, forward strand.
CAACATGTTATTAAAGTTCAATGGTGTATACTTAAAGTTTGAGAAAATGCTTAAGGCGGTCAAAAGGTAGTACGCTGCATATTTTCTTCTTTAGCATGTTTTTGACATAATCATTCAGTTTCACTATACTATCTTAGTATCCCGTGTCATTGGTCTGAATGCATTAAAACGATTGGTGTTCGCGTGGGATGTAGAATATGTTACATGGGATTGCGATTTAACATTATATGATGACCGTAAATAGGAGGAATTGTAATTCCATTAACGATGACTGTTTGTACTTGAAAAAACTGTCAAATTTTTTTATTTCACCTGCTTGACCCATTTGAGATAAGACACTAAATGATAATGTGATCATCAATGGGGGATAATTTTTGGCTTTTGATTAATAAGAAGAAGAAGTTGAAGTTGTTTTCGGACAGCATTTATCTGAGATGCCAGCAGTATGTAGCAAAGTAGTGTTGAAGCTATAAGTTATCGCAGGCTGACTGAACCCATGGTAAGGTTTACTGATGATAAATAAATGTTTTTAGTTGAGTTTCTTTAAACCTAACAATTAACTCTCATTCTATGTCTGTGGATCAAAAGTAGTTAAATAAATGTCCGTAGATGATGTGAAAAAATTAGGTCTTTGCCAGGTATGTTAAGTAGTAATAATATAATAATGCACATTAGATATCATATTCATATTGAAGATTGACTTTATTAACTTAAATTTTCTGTCTTCACACAACTATTTGGTGGTGCTTTGACGCTACAATTGGGGCAGTTTTAGGGGCAGTATTCGTGCAATGGTGGCGCTGGAATGAGCATGGGTAATACTAGGCCTATTTCAAAAATCAACTTGAAAATCACCAGTAAATCACTAAGAACTTGAACCAGGGTATTTGGAATAAAATTTTTTGGCTGAATTTAACCCAATGTGAAAAGAGTACTTTAACCATATGGTTCCACCCACGCTGCTATATACATTCTAATTGCAAACAGTATTATAAGTAATGTGGCATTTTTTTTTACCAGTTTTATAGAAATGGGTTGCTTCGGTTTGTAAACTATGTAAAAAGTATAAAACTAAGACAATATATGGAACACGTGTTTAAGAAAGATGCAAGTAGGTTGGTCAGACAAGACATTATAGACGGGTAAGACAAAATTAACCCATGTGTGGGGTCAAAATGGGTCATTTTCAGTACGCGTCAAAAGGTATGCGAGTCATCACCGTCAACTTATTTCTATATGCCACTATTTACCTTAATCTTACCTAGGATAAATGATATTTATGGTTTTATCTACTTTATCCTTTATTGTACTAAACTCTTTTACTCTACTATATGATGCAGGTATTTTTGAACCATAAGGATGTGGGAGTGGGAGAAGATGTCGAGCATGAAACTTCATCAAGCTGCTGCCATTTCTATGGAGGTAGTTAAGGAGGCATACACAACCATCAAGGTGGGTTTCGTATGCCTTTTAATTTGTGAATCATCATCTTATTGGTTTTTGAAAGAATAATTATAATATGAAGGAAATCTATCACACACACAAATCTTTAAATAGTAGTTCCCTTTTTTTTGGCATTGTGGGCATGTACATTTGTCATCTTTCAGTCAATCTTCCATTATGTGTCAATGTGGTTAGCTGAGATCTTTTATATATTAGGTGTACCTTTAAGTTTGGTTTACGTCTAATGCTTTTTAAGTTTGGAATATTGGCTTGATAATTAGCCATTCTCCATTCCTTGCTCATATCAGGATTGAGTTTGCACGACAGTGTCTTTGAGCCATTTGCAAGAGTCACATTAGCGATCTGGAGTGGGTGCAATGCAATGAAAGTTTACATTTTTATTATGACAAGAAAGGCATATGTCTCTAGGTTCTTTGGAAAGGAAATCATGTATCCTATTCTACATCTTTATTGACCTATTAGTGTCATGGACTTGGTGGTACTACACATGTGTTTGTGATGCTTATAGATGAACCGTTATGAATTGCATTGATGTATGTTTTTTGGTCTAAACTTACATTGAGTACTAAATCTTATATAACTTGGAAAACGGGTTCATATGTGATCTCATGTGCTTAACAGGTATTATCTTTTCTGAATGATATTCTTAACGCACTTCTGAAGGCTCTATCAGATCCCTCTGACCAGGTAATCAATTCTTTGACTTTCAGTTTAAAAGTTCAAAGTGATTGATATGATTAGACCAACTTACATGCTTGTGAAAGGTTTAGTTTAATATATGTAGGAAGAGAATTGTCCCTGTTAGTGATTACATGGGTAGATTACAGTATCCATCTACCATGATTTAGGGACTTTAGTATTAATTTCTATGTAGGATTCGTACTCTTGAACTAAGTTCCTTCAAAGTCAACATATCGTACTACTATGATTGTTTTTTCTTATGCTAAGAGGAGGCTCTAAAATATTATGACTATTAAAATATGTATAATGGAAGAACAATATATACTCTTGGCTCTTCATGAAACCGAACATATCCTTGGAATTTATATATAATTCATCAAAAGGATGAACTGACTATGAGACTAATCACTAATGGCTTGGGTCGACTTAGATTGATCTGTCAACAATTAATTAGCTTAGTAAAAATCTGTTCGTGATTGTCACCCATATGGGCATGAATTGGTGTGGGTTGCACAAATGGACAGGCTGTCGTGGCATTCACGCGTGGAACAGCAGATCAAACTCCGAACAGCACATCAAAGCTGCAACTGGAAGATGTACTTATTATTAGAGCTACAAATTCATCTACCTCCTTATTGATTTACATGTGTCCAAACAGCCCTTTAAACCGAATTTCTCCAAACAACCCCTTTGATCGAATATGTCCAAACAGTCTTTACCGTCCACGTTGTTTGTTTCAAATTCTAAGCTGATCCAAACAACCCCCATAGCCCAGATATATAAGCCAACTGATGCGCGTGGATTGCAACACGCACTACGTTTTACCTCTCGAGGGATCTCGAGAAGCTTGCAATCCCCACCAGGCAGTGTACCTGACCGATGTAGTATAGTGTAGTGGCAAGTACCGGGGGATTGATCGTTCTCTCGCAGGGAATAGTGTTCGTTAGGCTAAAGGCTACTCTAATCTAGGTCTAAGGGTGGAGGAAGATTCTTTTTGTATTTTTATGTTTTATGAAAGCAGTAAAATCTCTGGTTTTGGAGGATAGGGCGGAATTAGTTGCTAGTCAACTAACCCAAGTTATCTACTTCTATTCTACTTATATTTTTATATTTTTTTGGTTTTGGAAGAATCAGTGGTGGAGAGTAGTGTTTACTTAGATTTCATTACTCCCTAACTATCTTTTACCATGTAATTAGTATGTTGAGTTTGCGTGGATGACATGTGTATTCCTAACAAGTCGTACGGAGTGCGTTCAATTCCCTAACTCTATAAGTTCCTACCTCACTCTATGACGATACGTCAAGCATCCTATCATGAGCTCACCGATAGCAACCTATGCATGAAATACTACCTTAAAATCGATAACGCACATACGATTCACGTTTCTGAAGACGTTCAAGCTTGTTACCGTATAGGAGATTAGCCAGTTTTCTCTAGTATAACGTAGATGAAACATTCACCCAATCACAATCACAACATACACATCACACGATAATCAATAGTTAGGTTTCATTAGATCTAAGCAAACACAAAGTAAATTAGCCTAGCATGTTGAAAGAAAGACAAGCACAAGCATAAATCACACAACACATAGACATATTGTATGAATAAAGACTTATCTTGGATTAAACATGCAAGTTAGAGGGGTTGGGATACCCTCTAAGGTCTGTGATACACGTACTAGGGTTTAACCCTAAAGTTCTCCACTCCAAAATTCGACTAAAGTTCTACTAGGTTATATAAAATAAAGAAAAATCGTTCTATATATATAGAAAACGCGGGCTGACGGCGTAAGCCCAATAGGTGACGTCGTCAGCTCGGCGATTAGGGTTTCCAGACGGCCTCAGTTGACGTGGTCATAATTGCTGGCTCCAGATCTGACGGCCTTGGTTGACGGCGTCACCAAATTGCACTACAAACTCTCTGGCCCGTCACGAGTCTTTTTTCCACTTCTGGACTTCACTTGTTCTTGACGGCGTCACCTTGTAGAGTGTGACGGCGTCACCTTCTGTGATCTTCAAGGTCTTTTGAGTTTTTGTTGTTTTCCGCACTTTTTCACTCCGAAAATGCTTCTTTTGTGATTTTCCCTTCAAAAGTACCTAAAATGAGAAAAGAAACGACTTTGGGTGAAATCCAAACCAAAAGCATACGAATTAGGACTCAAACCGACCCCTAAAAACGTAACATTTTTCGTCTCATCACCAACCTAGATATTAGGCTAACCAAACAGCCCCATAGCCCAGATATATTTTTAATGTCTTTTAATAATTTCATTGTGTATAAGTCAAATGAACTGTTATGATACATGCAACATAATCTTCGACTCGTGTTGTTTGTGTTGGACAAATATTTTCTAGAGTTCATTCCAAATGGCAGAAACTGATGTTTGTATTTGTTATCGTAATTGTTGTATCAGATGCATTAATTATTTGGAAAACTCTCATACTTGCGGTCTTAGGGGGTGTTTAGACTTTCAATTAGTTTATGGCGATTGTGGTTCTGAATGTTTGTTGAAGTTTTGAATAGCACACAAGCACAAGTAATCCTTTTCCACTCTTTCAAACGGTCAAGGGTAACCGAGTGCCAGTGCGAGGCTTTGTAGGAGGTCTACAGGCATGCCCAGAAGCAACAACAACAAGGTAGCCGTCGTGGTAAACAGCAGGGGCAGTGCCTGATGCGAATCATGTGACACCACATTATGTTCAACAGATCAGGTAAGTTTTTATGGATTGAAATGGTTCAGGTGTAGGTGACCCGAAATATTTTTTTTTGTCCAAACTCTTAACTTCTGTATTATGACAACATATTTTTTCACATAATGCAGTTTAGGAAGTAGTAGGCATTAAAAATACACTCAGTGATTTTGGAACTGCTTGACCCGTTGACTATTTAATTAAATGTTTGATTTGGCCCATTTGGCGTATAGAGGTAAAAGATAACCAAAATTAATCGACTGATAAGTTAATGGGTCAAAAGTGCCACCTCTATTTATTCATGATTATCAGTTTACCCTCTCTTTTTAACATAATTGTCTGTCAACTTATGACTGCTCTATGCTGGACGTTCATTTTATTCTATCATAGGGACACCTCCACAACATCTGGAAAGCGGCTCCAGGGAAGGGTTTTTCTTAAAGATGGAGCTGGTGTCGCCAAAGGATGCACAATTGCAGGGCTAATCTGGGAGAATTGGCACCTTCATAAGCTCACGAGTAGGGTAGTAAAGAGCACCATATCATCTCCAAGTAGGTTCTATGATTTACAAGTTGCTGTGTATTATTGGCGCTTCCAACCACTGTAATGTTAAATGGGTAAACTTTTCATCAGGTAGAAGTCGAGAAGTAGATAATCACCCATAGGAAGGTAGTAATGGGCCACTCACCTATATGATTCATATAATGATAATCGAAAGATGTATGTAGGCTAATGATGAAGCCGTGGGGAAGAAGAACTAATTGAAGGCGTTGATGGTTCCTAAATTGTTAAACTAAAGGTCATGTTGCAGTTGGGAAAAGTGGATTATAGGAATGGTAAGTTTTTTCGACCCTTTGCATCTGGTATGGATAAGCACATACACGGAAATCAAATATACATTAAAAAGGTTAAGCCTTAATTATTCTCTCAAGATAATCTGATGATGTTTTCTCTACAGGTTGCATGCATAACTTAATGCACTACAAGAAGCATCAGGAGGGAAGAAGATAATCTGATCTAAAAGATGCCTACCCAAGAGTCATGCAAGATTTACCGGTATACATACATACACGTATGTATGCATGCATATGTCATGACATGTACATCTTATGTCTACGCTCGGTTTTCTCACATGGGCAAATTTATGTGGCCGTTTCACGAGTGAAGAGCAAAAAAGGTCTTAAGGTGTTTGTGACAAAGATGGTAATTACACCAATACTACAATAATGTTGTGTATGAAGATGTGCTTCATAGATTATGATTTTTTTTTACATGTATGGTTTCAATTTTTTTCAATAATTTCTTGTATTGCAAGACTTGATGTTACAATTATTATATACAAGAGTTTTTGTTTTATATTATGTGTATCGATGTCCTACTGATATTTTTCTTTAAGATATATAAAAGGTAGCCGCCCAGCGGGCGGGCCTGGAGCTAGTAATAAATATTTGACCAACATTCTTATATTTGAGACCCAACCTTGCAAACCAAATAACTCTTTTCAACATAATCCCCATCCCCAGATGGCTAAACCCTCAAGCCCTAAGTTGTAGATGATAAAAAGGGATGATGACAAGTTATATTCAGTGTTTTTAAAACCGAACCGGCAAGAGAATCAAATTTTTTCTTGTTTTCGGTTTTCTTGGTTGAATCAGTGAACCGGCTGAACTTGCTCAGGTCTTCTTTCCGTTTGAACCAACTGGTTCGATCCGGTTTCCAAAATCCTGGATATTTTGATTATTTTACTTTGCTAAACCTTTATTTCTTATAACATTATGGTGACATGTTTGTCTAAAATATAATTCTTTTACGAAAGCACAATCATATCACCTATTTGTGAGTTCTATGACTTATTTATTCGAGGACTATATGACCTCTCTGACAAAATATATGATAATATCATGCCCATTTGACTTCAAATATACACGATATCAAGGCATCGCTGAAAACTCATCGACTCGATTGATACACAAAGTAACCGTCCGATATGGATGCTATGAAAGTTAGTTGCTTTCTGATGCATTTCGACTATAAATTAACATAAGTAATTACTAAGAAAATTCATGGGGTATGAAATTTCAACAACCGTGAACCACTAAATAGGGTGGTGATTTGTAAACCTCTAAAATTTTGTTTCATACACCATTAACAAGTTAGTTATAGAGAGTTACATTATGTTTCATGTTGCATCGATTATACATTAGCGTTCTCTTGTTAATAGACATGTTTTAATATTTTAGGAAAGTGTTATACTTACTATGTCTCAAAATAAATATTATTTTTATTGTGGTTTGTTTCTAAATAAATGTCGACATCAATTAAAAGAGACTTTAGTTAATAAAAGTGATATTTTATCAATTACTCGTAATAATAGTGTAATTATTAAGTTTTTTCAATTTATTATATATGTTAAACATACACTTATTTTTAAACAAAGCAACTTTTAAATAAGGATCAATTTCATGTTTACCTAACTTAAACAATATACTGTCACATTTACCAAAAACATGTTTTAATTCAATTAAATTGTGTATTCGTCTAGTTTGGTTGTATGTTTTGAACTCAAAACATCACACCTAGGGGCGGAGATAAGGAGGGGCCACAAGGGTTACGTGCTCTTTTAGCGAAAAAAATTATAGTGTAAATTTTTTTAAATATATAGATTTTTTTTGTAATTGTAACACCCCCAAAAGTTGTCAATAACAGCGGAAGACTTAATAATGACAGCGGAAGACTTTCGGGGTATTACTTCAAGGATCTTTGTCACAATCATAGAAAACGACACAAAGTGACGTATTAAAGTTTAGTTTTATTCAAAATACCAAATATTCAAGACATCAAGATGTTTCCTAATTTAAACAACAAGTTTAGTTGAAATGTGTCAAAACGTTTATTTAAGCCTGTGCCGGTTTACATGCCCACTCCGTTCCTTCAAGTTCCGTCTTGTTTAGTTACCTGAGATAAACATGCTAAAGTCAACATAAAGTTGAGTGATATTCATAGGTTTAAGTTTAATAGTTTGAACCACAAGTTAAAGAATGTATTGCAATCACATGCAATCAACAAGTTTAAAATCAATGTTCCTGTTATTGCCTTAAGCTCATGACACGCAACGATTAACAGCCAATCATAATCTCAAGTTATGACGGTAAGTAGTAGGCCCCCAAGATAGGTATTTGCCAATAACCTATTATAAGAACAATAAAGTGCGCCTGGTGTTTTCTCTAACGACCAAACGAGGATTGTTAATCACTAATAGTACTATCCACACTTATTTACGTTCACCCTGCAAGTGATTAAGGTTCATGATCGAGGGACTTTTAGCAATAGCAACTTANTTAACAGCCAATCGTAATCTCAAGTTATGACGGTAAGTAGTAGGCCCCCAAGATAGGTATTTGCCAATAACCTATTATAAGAACAATAAAGTGCGCCTGGTGTTTTCTCTAACGACCAAACGAGGATTGTTAATCACTAATAGTACTATCCACACTTATTTATGTTCACCCTGCAAGTGATTAAGGTTCATGATCGAGGGACTTTTAGCAATAGCAACTTAAGCAAATAACATTAGCCTGACGGTATCATAATACCCGGTATAAAAGACTTGTGTTCGTGTTGTAAGCATGTATCCCCCCCACGGGAAAATAGTTAAAGAGTGGGCTATGAACTCACCTTAGCAGTACAGTAGATGTAGTAGTATCGTAAACTCAACGATGTTAGGCAACGGCTTCACACACAACCTAAAAGATAATGCAAGTTTCAGTTGATAGTCTAAGTCCAGTTTTATCGCGAATATTAGTCATTTTAGTCATGAACAAAACTCGTGTTTGTTTAAATGCCTTAAGTTCAAAAACAAAGTTATATATACATATAACTTGTGAGTATAATGATCGATGATCGATGTGTGGTGGTTATTTATCATAAATAAGTCAAAGCGTATAGACGATAAGTTACGATAAAGTTCAAAGGAATAACGAATAATGTAACTTTGTTATCGTTAAGTATTAATAATAACGCGAGTTTATATATAACGTACGTACCATTTTTGTACAAATTTTATATTAAGTATATATTTATATTTATATAAAACACGAATTTTAATTTATAAAGGAAATATTACAGAAAAGTCCTTCAAGTTTCCAGAATTTACATTTTTAACACTAACGGTCAAAACTTTACACCGTTAGTCCAAAGTTAATTATTATTACACTTTAGGTCCAAGGGTATCCATATTAACAATATTTATCCAAAAGTTTTATATTTACAGTTTCTACCCCAGAAAATCAGTCTTGGCAGTTTTGACCATAAGTTTCCAAAGTTTACACTTTTAGTCCCTCGTTTATGAAATTTTGCAAATTTAGTCCAAATTTCACCAAACTCAAAACTTATCATTTTTATTATTTCAATATGCTCAGAATATTCAAAATAGCTTATTCTAACTGCTTATTAGCTTAAAATCCCTCGTTTTACTTAAATGGGCCTAACGAGTCAAATATTAAGGGCCCGTTTACGTTTTACGATCCAAGAGGGTAGGGGGAACACTAGACCTACCTTAGTTCATATTTTTATGTTATAAAAACATTTCAAAAGAGTTTGTACGATTAGCTTATTGAAATAAGCTAGAAACTGCTTATTGGGCTTATAAGCCCACTTGTTAACTTTATAAAGTTTTAGAAATAGGTTTTGCGTCTATCAAAATGGCTCTCGATGCTAGCCTATAAAAGCTTTTAAGGTCAAACCAAATACATATACTAGATGTTAGCCAGGGTGTCAATGAGGTTGAGTAATAAAATGAGTATCTTATGTTTCTAGATTTCGAAATAACGAGGCCAAGTAAATGGCTCAACTCACTTTCTGAAAACAGTTTTTAAGTCAAAATATTCTAAGTGTTTAAAACAAATTCGAGTGGGTCTTGTGTCAATTTAACGTGTTATATTAATCAAGTAAATGTTATTATTAGCTTCAAAACTTTATGGCACTTGATTCTCAGTGTGATAGACATCTTAAATGTCGAATAAGATGTATATGTTATGTTTAATTATTACGAAATATCAAGTCAAGTATATGTGCAAAAACTGAAAATGAAACTTTATATATATTGAAAAGAGATGAAAAATTGGTCTCACCTCACCACGAATGGGTGGGATAGTCGAATATAGGTGTCGAGCTGGAACAAAAGATCAATATGGTTCGATTCTCAACCCACCAAGGATCTAGGATGAGTTAAGTTTGGTACTTGAACATGATTCTAACCCTTCGAGAACTAGGCGATTTGTTTGTCCCAAGTCAACTTGAAATCTTTACGTATAATAAAATATGGTTTGTTTTTGAGTGTGTGATCAATCTGAGATTGCATGAGATGTATATAAGGACACGTTAGAGTGTAGATAACTCAGAGTTGAGTGTTGGAGATCAATGGATTGCATGTTGCCTCCTTTACTAACCAATCGAGCTTCAACACAAGCGAATGTGGACAAGAGGTGTGTAAGACACATATCTGAACATTCCTGACACCACTGACAGTTTATGTGACGTTTAGAATTCGTTTTGTGGTGATTGGGGAGCATGGGAGGTGGTTTGGAAGCTTGGTGACACGCTTTTAAAAGTTTGGCAAGAGTGAGTTTTGTGATTTACTTTGCTCGGTTTTTAGGCAGTGAACGTGTAAGGTTTTTAACAAAATTTGTCATTCCTGATACTATGCCAGGTCTTCAATCAAATGGTGAAATAAAATCAGTAAGTTGTGTGTCGAATTCGTGAGAAAATGGGGCGTTTTGTAGCCTTGCTCGCGTCTGGAAACAAAGAAAGAAAAGAAAAATAAAAAGGTGGCGCTGGGCTAGTTGGCCTGGTGGGCTGCTGGTTGTGTTTCAGGCCCAAACGAAATAAAGGAAGTAATANCGGTTTTTAGGCAGTGAACGTGTAAGGTTTTTAACAAAATTTGTCATTCCTGATACTATGCCAGGTCTTCAATCAAATGGTGAAATAAAATCAGTAAGTTGTGTGTCGAATTCGTGAGAAAATGGGGCGTTTTGTAGCCTTGCTCGCGTCTGGAAACAAAGAAAGAAAAGAAAAATAAAAAGGTGGCACTGGGCTAGTTGGCCTGGTGGGCTGCTGGTTGTGTTTCAGGCCCAAACGAAATAAAGGAAGTAATAAAGAGTCTGTTAGCAGCAGTTGGGTTTAATTCAGGCCCAGTGGGTCACGGGGGCCCACATAGCAAGTTTTGTGAGTCGGGTTACGGTCCAATAATATTAGTGAGCAATCTCAGGAATTTTCGTAGGCTCGGGAAATATATAAATAGTGTACGTTAAATAAACGAAACGTATATTTATAAAATATAATCGTTTTAAAATACATTCGCGATATTAGACTATCAAGGTTCGTGTGTAAGCATCGTTCCTAGGCAAATGGTCAATCACAAATATCGTAGTGATTCACATAACATGTCGTATATATAAAAAAAAAATTGTTACCCGTAAAATGGCATTTAAATAACGTAATACTCATTTATTCATAATTATTTATTTATTAATCGTACGGAAAAATTACGAGAGGCTACAGTAATTTACCCTCTTTAAGAACCAAATATGTAATGTAGTTTTCATTATTAAAATGTGACTCATCGAACAAAATTTTATGGCTTCACCCTTGATTACACATACTGTGTACTGGTAGTGGTTGTAAATTTGAAATTGATAAAGTAGTGTAGGGACTAGTATGCTAAAGTAAATTATATAAATATACTAAAACCCAAAATTTGCTACTGTTCCAAAACGTGATTACAATTGTCATTACATTGTGGTTAACCTTACAATATGTGGTCTACATTGAAGCAGTACAAAATGTGGCAGTGTATAGTACATATGTTTCACAAGGGTATTGGATGATGTACAAAAGGAGCACTGTTCATTCGTGCAAATCCCCTTTTCCCAACTGTTTGCACCCCTTAATCTTCCTGTAATACTCTTTTGTTTGTTCCTCAATCTTCAAGAATTTTCTGCCCACCCTTTATAAATCCCAACCCCCCTCCCCCAAACAAACAAAATACCAACAACATTAGATCCAAAAAAAAACAAAAAAACAATTGCATGTGTCTAAAAAAAATATGTATTTACAAAAAATAAGGTAGTAAACAATAACAAAATAAAATTATTAACAATTTGGCTTCTTATTTCCCAACACTCAAATACTCCGGCGATATGGCACCGTACCACCTTTTAAGTTAATTTTTTGGTACGTAAAAATTAAAAAAGTAAGTTATAACTTTGTCATGTGTTGTTTGTATTTTAGTTATATACTCGGTGAGTGACCGAGTCAAGACCAAGTCAACGACGAGTCGTGNAAAAAAATATGTATTTACAAAAAATAAGGTAGTAAACAATAACAAAATAAAATTATTAACAATTTGGCTTCTTATTTCCCAACACTCATACTCCAGCGATATGGCACCGTACCACCTTTTAAGTTAATTTTTTTGTACGTAAAAATTGAAAAGGTAAGTTATAACTTTGTCATGTGTTGTTTGTATTTTAGTTATATACTCGGTGAGTGACCGAGTCAAGACCAACTCAACGACGAGTCGTGATCGATTCAACGACGAGTCGTCACCGAGTCACGAGTAAAACAATAGATCCACACAGTATACGAGTTTTAAAACAGTTTTACAAAAGGTTTTAATTAAAAAAAGGATAAAATAAAAAGTTATCAAATTAGGGTTTCGAAAAAATTAAATAGATAGGTGAAGGGGGCGCGTGAAGGGACTTACCGTCGAGAAAAGAGGAGTATTTAACGTCTGTAATGATGGAGAGGGTGTGGTGGTGTGTCGGTGGTGGCGCGTGACGGTGATGTGGAGGGAGCCGAGAGGTAAAACGCTCCAGAAATGATGGGAGTGTGCCGATCTATCGAATCGGCGAACAAAAAATTTCACCGGAAAATATTCCGGCAGCCGTTGCCGGAAACTGCTGTTGAACGGCCGGAATCTATGAAGCTCCGGCGAGTGTGTAGAGAGAGAGAGTTTTGTTTGAGTGTGTGTTTTATAGAAAATGAAATAAAATAAAAAAATTTGAGTTTAAATATTAAATGAGTAGGGGTTAAAATAAAAATACAATATGTGGGGGTGGGAAATGTAAAACAGGGTGGGGGGGGGTGTTTCTGCCAATGTTGGCAATCTTTGCACGAAATCCCTCCGGGGCTCATTCGACATAGCAAACGTACTCAAAAATTTACGAAAGTTGCGCCATTGTTCTCTAAATCATTTTTCCAACAAAAACGAGTATAAATATGCATAACTTTAAAAAATTAAGTATAGTTATCAAATGCAATACGTTTCAATTTTTGTAGATTGTGTTGGTTTCTTCTAAACTTTATTATTGTTTACTGATTTGTTTTTCGAATACGTAATACTAATAACTTTTGTTAAAAATAGTTATTATCTTAATATCAGTATTGTTGCACTTTTTTTAGATTAATGTATTTAAACGAACGTTAAAAAAATTATTAAACTTTAACATATATGACAACATCATGTTGTAAAAAACAAATCATAAAGACTGTCGCTTTTGACGTAGCGGGATTATGATGACACTAAGGATTATATGAAGTCATCTTCGGGGAAAAGAACGGAATAAATTGATGAAGAAGACAATGAAAGAAGAAGAAAAGGGTACTTTAGACAAGAAAATAAAATAAAATAACAAAATAAAATAAAAAATAAGTTGTTGTGTTATTTATATTTTAGAGCAATGCAACTTCACCATACCTGAAATGTTGTCTAATCAATATACATATGACAGGTAGCGTCCTTTTGTTTATATTGTGCCAAACTTGGTTTTGGTTGTAATTACAAACTAATTAATACACTTGGTCACATGTACTTCACAATATAGTTGTTCTTTATATTTTATCAACTTTTTATTATTACATTTTGTCATGTTTGATCGTTTGGTTACACGACTTTAGAATAAAAAGGTTCCCCGTGAAGCTATTGGTTTTTTACTTTTTATAGACATACATCAACACAACACTCCCGCAGCAACGCGCGGGCCTTCCCGCTCGTTACTTTCCAAAATAAAAAGAAACTAATGTAGGTTTTCAATGTTGTTTGGTTACTTTCCAAGCATTTTCAAAAAAAAAAGTTACTTTCCAAGCAAAACAAAACTTAGATTTCCAAAGTTGTTGCATGGAAGACTGTGCGTGCAAAACGGCTGCTGCATAATCATTTCATGTCCACTTGACCCCTATATTTAAAGCAACAATAACATTCTAAAACAGAAACAGAAAAACGAAGAAACACATAGCTATAACAAATCAGAAGAATGTCTATTAGCAAAGAGCTTGCAGAAGCCTCTGGTTCAAACTCAATAACCGACCACGTGATCCTGTTCATCCAGAGGCAGATTGCTGAGGATCTGGAGGATATTGAAGAAATGAGGGAGTTTTGCCAGGAGATTAATGATAATCTTTGGAACATGCCAGAACTCCCAGCTTCTGAAGAGGACCTTGCTTTTCTTAGGATGCTGCAATACCATGATCATCTTGAGAGAGCCAAAACTATTAGGCGGTGGATGCAGATGATCAATGAAACAGAGGCTGTAATTCGTATAAAGACTGCTCTTATAGAAATGCTCAGGAACATGTAAGCGGGTTGCAGGTCGTTGCTATGGTGGACTGGCTGGTGAAGATTAAATAAATAAATATCGTCATGGTTATGTCTTTTGTGTTTTGTTTTTCTCAGTTTGTGAAGCGTATGTATGTTTTGTGAAGCTTCCACTATGTCATCTATGTTATGGTTTCTTAATGAATGAACTTGTTTCAGTTTGTAATTATTGATCATCTTTTGTTAGTATTTATCGCATCATAAAAATGTTAGGTAAATGGTGTGACGACTTCTTAACAATTTGACACTTTCATATAATCGAGTGGAACCTACTTGTAAAGATTTGACACATCAGATAAACAGTTTTGAGTGTGAGAGAATACAACTTATCTCGATAATCTGGTTACATAAGCTAGCCTAATAGTTTCAGAGCTTTTAAATTTAAACTGCTCATCTAAATCGATTGTTTCCCTTTTGAATCCTTATATATTAATACGGCCCGCGTATCTTTAGTCTATTGCTCTATTGTGTATACGTAGCCGATATATTGGGTTAATTTGCTTAACATTCAAACAACTGCTTATCTAGACAATAAAAATGTTCTGTTGCAGCAGAAACAAACCCAAACACTATTTGCCGAGTTTCTTTTTGTTATAGGTTTACAGCATATCAGTTGCTATTGTATATGTCAAAAAAGCATAAGCAGTTTTAAGCAGTCCCGACTCCCGACACCCCCTAAGCTGTTTTAAGAAGCATAGGCACTTTTACGGGATATGGATATTTTGCATTTTATCTTTGAAGAGACCAGAACTCACAACTGTATTTGGCTAATGTTTGTCCGAAGAACAAGAACGGATCATCTAGAACTCTAGAAGTATAGTAAGCACTGCATGCTTTCCAGTTTCATGTCTTATAAATTGTTTTGTACATTGTATATTAAAACCTGTCTTAATTGTGTTCTTGGTTGTGTCTATATATCAAAATTGAAATTTGCATGTTGTTTAGTATCTAACGAGGTTTGGGTTGCCTGCGCGTTGCCGTTGAGTATTGTGTCGAAGCTTAGACTTGTAGGCTTAATAGGTACTCGTTGTAACATGTAATGCGGTGTTATGGACTAATGGAAGTGTGTGATATGATGGCGATCCTATACTTTGAGGACCATGAAATCTGTACATGATCTATAGCTTAATTTTATCATCTGTTTAAAACAAACATCCAACTTCAGTTGAAATAAGTATATCAATGGGCAGTCTTGAAGTTTAATCTTGTGTATGTATATTGAGTCATAAATTTTGGTATCAGGTGCTGGCTTGGGACATGTTACCTTTGCGTTGGGCTGAGTTTTCTTTATTAAACTTTACTGTTAATAAACGCATTGTCCTCTTCCGCGCGGTATCTCGTTCTTTACCCACCATATACAGGAAAATTGGAAAACTAATTTAGATTTCAAAAATGCCAAATAAGCTTAGTATGTTCCTTTTTGTTTTGAATATTTTTATGTTTGGGTTTTTGGGTTTTTCGTTTCGTTTTTGGGTCTAAAAGGTTAGTTTCTAACTTTCTATAGTTTTGATTAGTTAACTTAAGGCTTGTTTCAATCCAACCAAAAAATAGACCTTGGTTTGATTTTCTGCAATACCTTCTACAATAATAATTTTTTTTACTACCAAAAAAGTTAAGGTAAGATTTAAGCACATGATAAACTATAACTGATGCGAAAATTTAAGTCACGTTTTATTATTTAAGTTAAACATGAACATTTTTCTACTTCGAAGTAGAAACAGTAATAACTAATGTCATAATTGAAGTTGTGTTACTCTAAATGACTTTTCAGAATATGCTTGCACTATAAATATCTTCAGCCTAGAGGTCAAGGGTTCGATTCTCACTCCCTACAAAAGGCCGGAGGTCCTTTTCTACCGTAGGTAGAACCGGAAGCAGCCTCTCTACCTTAGGTAGGGGTATGGTTGTCTACGTCTCAACCTCCCTCATACACCGTGGAAGACGATATTGGGACCCATAACCCGTGGAAGACGATATTGGGAGTTACTTTTTTATAAATATGTTCAGCCAATGTGTACACTAAATTTTGCACTAAATCTAGCATTAAATATTGTTTTATATAGTAGATGATAATAATATTAATATACTAATGCATGATAAGGATATAAATGAAAGAGAAAATTTAAAGTATAAGGTTGAAAGTGAAACTTTTATACATTTAGTGCAATGAATAGTATGACACTATATTTATTGCAATTTGGTGGTTACTATTCATTGCACTAAAATAGTGCAAACATTGGAGTGTATTTTGTGTATTTTTTGCACTATTTTAATGCAAAAAGTACATATAGTGCATACATTGAAGATGACTTTAGGGTGTTGTCAACCCATCTCTCACCCAAAAGCTCATCACTCACTCTCAACCAATCCCTTTATGCATTTTAATAAGTATGTATGTAATTAAGATCTTTTAATTCAGTTTCAGCTAATTAATCGAGCTGAAGTTGATGTCCAGTTTGTATTTGTAAATTAGCATCTCATAATTTACTACAGTAGTAGGTTTGACATATTGAATTAAGGTGTGTTTTGTGGTTAAATTGCTAACATTCTACCATACCTTAAAAGTCAAAACTATGGTTGTTTTGGGGGTGTTTGGGGTTGCTTATCTACTAGCACAAGGAATAAGTTAAAGTAACTGTAAGCAGATTTAAACACAACGTGTATTTGTAAATTCTTAATATCAACTAAAATAAGCATACGAGATTTAAACACAACCCGTGTATCGGGGGAGGTTTTCTCTGTTCATGTACGCGGTCTGACCGAGGTATCCCCATGAATGTTCCGACCCCTTCCCTGGCCTAAATGTATTTCTAGTAAGGTTTCAACCCTAGACTTCATGTGAGGAGGTTAAGTACTTTACCACTAAGCCATTTAGTGGTGGTTAAATAAGCAGATGGATAAGTTTTGCCGCCTAATTATATGAATCAGCTTATCTGCTAAAAAAAATAAAGATGATGATGAGCACTTAAATAAGCAATTCGTAATATTCTCTTGCTATTACTGAAAGAATTGCTAAAGAATCCTTGACTAGTTTTTCAGAGCCAAATTAATAATGCTTTAATTGGTGCTTTTAGGATTACTTTGACATTCTGATTCTTTATTGTCATCTTTTGAATCATAGCTAAGATTGTATTCGCAATGCACATGAAGAGATAGTTTCTTCAGGAAATATACTTTTGTTTTAAATTTTATGCCTTTTTGTTATGCAGAGAAGACACTGCTGAAGCTACAAAAAGGTTCTCAGCGTGATGTAAGTGCATCTCCTGAGGAATCTACAAACACGGATACAAGTCCTTCTGTGACTACTGTTTCCTCTAATGAAGCATCGATGGTAGTGGATACTCCTGATTATGCTTCTACGGACTCGTTTCCAGTTTCTGGTAGCAGCCAGTTCATGATCATTGCAAAAGAGGAACCACATAAGAATTTATCGGTTCTTGACATGTTTTCAAGATACAAGACTTCTCGAAATGACAATATAAGCTCATGTGATGAGAGTACAATGGCGATGGAGGACGATTGCTCTTCTGCAAATGCTGCGCTCAGTAATGATACCGAACCTCAACAAGGATGTATAGTTAATCCACCATCACCCATATGATTATAGATCTGAATTTGAGTTTATGTATGGTCAGGATAAAGCTTTATTATTTTATTGTGATTGTGATTGTAATCAGTTCAGGTTTTGTTGTTCAATTTAAAGAAATCAAAACTTGCAAGTGTTGTAAAATTCCATTTTCAGATGGACTTGACATGTAATGCAAGCATGTCTTATTTCATACATCAAATACTTTGATAAAGTTACAAGGCAAAGTAGCTCATCAAAATTAAAGTGTTGTTTTGTCACATAATTGAAACTCATACATAAATCTGCCGCAAGAAAACTTTATAATCAAATGGCTCTATTAATGGATTACTCGTCAATGATGCCATCATTCTACCAGCCATGGAGCTTGAGCTGGAGTCCAATCGGCTAATTCACCTTCTTTGAACCAGAGAGCTGCCATGAAAATGAACACAAATATAGGATGGTCATGTACATGTTACAACAACAGCATGTGACAGATTCAAACAAGATACCACAAACCACATAAAGCAATGATCTTTACCTATTTCACGCTGGCCATTTTCAGGGCTGTCACTCCCATGAACCACATTCCTGTTCAAACAATGCAGAAAAAATTTTAGTTCAAAGAAAAGCGGCATCAAACTGTGCAGAAAAGTTCTCAAACTATCAATGAACCAAATAATGCTGAACTCAAACCTTCCAGTTTGAACTGCAAGATCCCCTCTAATAGTGCCAGGTTCAGCTTGAAGTGGATTTGTTGCCCCAATTAACTTACGTGCTGATGCAACAACACCAACTCCCTCCCAAGCCTACCCAAACACAATATTATCGGTAAGATTAAATTCAGAATGAATAACCTAAATTCGTTTTGTTAGCCAAACAAATGTAAGCAAAGTACCAAGAAACATTACCATGCATACAACAGGACCAGATGTTATGTAGCTAATCAGTTTGGGGAAAAAAGGCTTGGAGCTCAGATCCTTATAATGCTCCTATAAAACCATTCACAAAACAGAAGAAAAGATTGAACCTTTGTCAATTTCAATCATGAGCAATGAAAAGTTCAATGCAACGGAAAAAATACAAATATGCATATAACTGCCTTGATCTTGTTATCTTTTGCTCCAAAGCCACAATTTATATACCCGTTTTGATTAGTTAAGTCAACTTTTGCCAATTAAGGTATGTAAACATGGCCACGTATCCAACACCAACCATCATAATACTAAAAAATTCAACAAACTCATGCTGGTTTCTTGATTCAAAACTAGTCCATTTTGATGTATCCACCAACCCTACTATTGGGAGTGACAGGATTATAGTATTCAGAAAACACACATACTTCAGACGGAGTATAAAAAGAACAACCAGAAGCCTAAAATTCAAATGAAAACAAACCTCAGCTAAATCTTGGGGGCACTGGAAAAGCTTCAAACCCTTCAATTTGAACCCCTTTTTCTCAAACCTTGAAATTATCTCTCCCACCTGTAATCACCCCAACCCACAAAATTCAACTTCCAACGCAATAAATCCCCAAATATATCAAGAACTTTTACAAAGGTAAAGGGTTATTTGCAGGTATACCAACACTCTTTTAACTCGTCAAGTTTTAGTCATCGTATTTACTTTTTTACATCCAACCCAAGTAAATTAAAAGACGGTGTTCTGTCTTGTTTTGGTACTAATGTAACCAAAAAACCCTCAAAAACCAACTTTCAAGTATAATAATTTTCATTTAAAGATGTTACATTCCTAAATAAAAACTGCCATCTTACAAGTTATAAAATTGGCCAAACAAATCACAAAGTCATAACCAAAACGCGTAAAATAAAAAGTAGAATTTCCAATGCAAATAACCATCATTAAAATTGAAAATGCTTATATGATGGTATATGCCTCTATCTTTGTATGCTGCTATGTGTTTTATGCTTATATATTTCTCTATCCTTATTATCTCAACACTCTTTACGCACATTGACCCTCACACATACACTTTCCGGAGGTCGTCCTGGAAGCGGTCACCCTACTTGGTGGTTTATGCTGGTAGGGGTATGACTGTATGAGTATCAGAGTATGACTATCTACATTCCGACTCCCTCATACCCCGCTCTAGCAGGATTGGGTATTGTTGTTGTTGTATAACTGAAAACAAATTAAAGCTATTCAAGTAAGCTTCAAATTAACAGCTTATTAAATTTCGCCCACAAAAAAGCCCCATAAGCTCTTAATAAGAATAAGCTCACCCAAACACAGTTGATAACTTCTTTAAATAAGCTTAGCTAAACACCCCCTAAATACAAATCCACAACAGTTAAACCACAACTAAGAAACTTACAAGGCCTCTTTGAACACCATCAGGCTTAATCATAATATAGGATTCCTCAACTTCCTGTAACAACAACAACACAACAACAACAACAACAACAACAACAACAACATTAAAAAACATAACACATTAAGGATATGTTTGGCGAAATGGGCTGAAGCTTATATTATAAGCCGAAAACTGGAGCTTATATTTTTGTAAAACTGTTTGGCGAATTAGTTGGAGCTGAAGCTCATTAATGTAAAATCGCATAAAAATACATCAAATTAAATTCATATATATTTCCAGCTTTTGTGTGATAATTCATTACATTTTGAAATATATTTAAGCAATCTGACTAGCTATAAGCCTTGATAAGCCCCTTTCAATGGGCTTGGGCTTATGGAGGCTTATAGTTTATGAAGTTTCCATAAGTCTGCGTAACAAACAAAGCTTATTTTATAAGCTAGCTTATTTTAAAACCTTAAGCCCTTATAAGCCTCGCGCCAAACACAACCAAACCTTAGCAACATTTAAAGTACAATAAGAAGAAGAACAACAAACCATAGAAGCCACCAAATGAGGAAGAAAAATATGGGTTTTGTTAAGGTTCCTGTTCTTTTTAGTTGCATTGATACGATAAGATAATGAATTGGGAAAAAGATATGATGGTGACTGAAATGCAGCTAAGTGACGGTGGGTGGCTGTTGGTTTGGATAAGGTGGTGGTTGAAGATGATGAAGAAGATAAACGGATTGAAGATAAAGAGGCTGTTAGTCCCTCCATTTTTTTTTACCAGTAATGTTTTTCTCTTTCTAGAGTTAAAGTTTAGTTGATGATGATGAAGTGGTGGTGTTTGGTTGTTTAGTTTATGTGTTGTACTTTTGTTGTGTGTTTTTGACTTTGGAATTGTTTGATGGATTGCTGAAATGGTCCTTGGATTATGTCTAGTTTGTTATGTTTGGCTGTCCTAAAATTAATGTTACTTTCAATTTCAACCAATTAAAATACTTTCTGTTTACTTAAGTTATGTAAATCGGTTTAAAGATGGGATGTGAACGGTTTTGTTGTTTGGTTTCCCGTGTTGAACGGTAAGGACCCGATGAGATTGATGTAGATCAAGAAGCTCGGGCAACACTTAGACAAGAACCAATAATTCACTCTTGTGAGGCAGTATTTGCCTAAGTGTGTGAAAACTTCTGTGATGTTTTGTGTTGCCCTCCTTTTATAGAGAGGCTTTGTAGGGTTTAGAGATAAATCGTTTGGGAATGATCGACGACCGCCAGGGTGCCAAGTGTCGATCATCCGAGAGCAGACAAAAAAGACGAATGCCCTTCGTCCTTTTAGCTCGTAGTGATGTTTGTCGTGCGTCCCCACTGTGCAGTGTCAGATGGTACATCTTAACCAAATGACATTTAGGGAGCAGACAAGGAGGACAAATGTCAATTCATCCTTTAGCTCGTAGTGGTGTTTGTCGTGCGTCCCCACTATGCAGTGTCAGATGGTACATCTTAACCGCTAGTGATAGTTAGGGAGTAATTTTTTTGTCCTTATTAAGTTATGCGTGAAAGGTCCTTCCAGGCCTACCTGGCATGGGATTTAAGCCGGGGCCTTTATCAAGTGTTGATTGGGTCTTGGTGATGAGCTTGATTCGAACGTGTAATTAATGGGTTTGGGCCATTAATATTGATAACGCTATCATTTTCAAATGGGTGAGAATAAAATTTATTGATTAATATGATAGGGGAGACTTTTTTTTTTTTTGTTTGGTGAGTTTTTTTTTTTTTTTTTTTTTTTTTTTTTTTTTTTTTTGTGATAATTGAAAGTGAAAATTTAATTTGGGATGAAAATAATATAACAATGGAGTCTTGTTTAATTTAAAACAGTTTTATTGGTTTGATGTTTCATGGATATGAGTGCTTTTTTAATGGTTAGTGGTTTACTAAAAATTATAACAAAAATTCTTATATTTGTCTCATGGGTTTGAACACGTAGAAGAACAAAAATGTGGAAAGTCGAGGCTAACAAAAGATTTGAAATATTTTATACCCACTNCCATACTCACTGCTGTGAGGCATTATTTGTCCAAGTGTGTGAAAACTTCTGTGATGTTGTGTGTTGCTCTCCTTTTATAGAGAGGCTTTGTAGGGTTTAGAGATAAACCATTTGGGAATGATCGACGGCCGCCAGGGTGCCAAGTTTCGATCATCCAAGAGCAGACAAGGAGGACGGATGCCATTCGTCCTTTTAGCTCGTAGTGATGTTTGTCGTGCGTCCCCACTGTGCAGTGTCAGATGGTACATCTTAACCACTAGTGACATTTAGGGAGCATTATTTTTCTCCTTATTCAGTTATGCCTGAGAGGTCCTTTCAGGCCTACGTGAACTGGGATTTAAGCCGGACCTTTTATCAAGTGTTGATTGGGCCTTGGTGATGGGCTTGATTCGAGCATGTAGTTAATGGGTTTGGGCAATTAATATTGATAATGCTATCACTTTCAAATGGGTGAGAATAAAATTTATTGATTAATATGATAGGGGAGACTTATTTTTTTTAAAATTTTGTGATAATTGAAAGTGAAAATTTAATTTGGGATGAAAATAATATAACAATGGAGTCTTGTTTAATTTAAAACAGTTTTATTGGTTTGATGTTTCATGGATATGAGTGCTTTTTTAATGGTTAGTGGTTTACTAAAAATTATAACAAAAATTCTTATATTTGTCTCATGGGTTTGAACACGTAGAAGAACAAAAATGTGGAAAGTCGAGGCTAACAAAAGATTTGAAATATTTTATACCCACTTGGAAAATCGCAACAAAAACATATTGTTCGTTTGATAGAATATCTTGTTTTAATTAACTAATAAAAAGTAAACCGAATGTCCCATGAGCTTGTCTTTTTTTACCTCGTTTAAGATGTTTAATTTGGTTAAGAATGTACTTCAACATTTTGCAAAATGATGTGCAGAAGCCAGAAGGTCTTAAAAATGCCGAAGAAGAAGAATTATTAAATACTCGCAGGTACTTGCGAATTGTGGTGGCTGATAATATACAATCAAGGGGTGCTTGGTTGGGGTTAATGGGGGTGGGGATTGAGAAAGGTAATGATTAAACATATCTAGTTATAACTAGGGAATGCAATCATTGTTTAGTATTGGGTAATGGGGCAATACCCAGTAAAATGGGAGGTATGATAATGATTACCCACCACCACCACCACCACCAGCCACCACCATTAGCAGCCACCACCACCAGCCACCACCACTACCACCATTAGCAACCACCACCATCAGCCACAACCACCACCACTAGCCACCACCACCAGCAGCTACCACTACCACCACCACCAGCCACCACCATCACCACCACCTTGGAAGATAATGATAATCTTCATTCCATTCCTTTGCATTCCCTTTGCCTTTCTCTTTCCCATTCCCCATTTTGAACCAAGCGCACCCTAAAATCTTTTGTGAGAAATGTTTTTCAATATTATGTTTTCTCACACAATAATTTTACGAATGATAACAATTTTAGGTTTGAATAACAATAAGCGCTATCAACTAACTCATATAAAAACTGTAGATTACCCTTGTGATGTTGCGGCAACACATAGGCGGCAGCTGATAATATTATGGAGGCATGTGGTCAAATTGATTGACAGTGGAATATAATCATATCGTTTTAAAAAATAGATTTGCATTATATTAAGAAAAATTAGTTTTACAAATATAAGCCGTTTAAAGAATTTTTGTTGAACTTGTTGTTATTGTTCAAATTTTTTTTTTTATTATATTTATCCCACATAAGTATGAGATGTAAAAAGAATGCTTATAAATGAAAATAAGAGTTATGATCAAATAAGAAGAAAAATTAAAATGATAAGGGTGAGAAAAAATCACAGCCACACATTTCAAATGAACATACAAAAAATATATGCATTTCCCCTCAAAGTTCTCCCTGTTATTTAAACTGTGTGGTTAAAAATAATTTTTAGTCTTCTCATTTTAGTTTTTCTTCTCATTGGATCCATTTCAATGCAAATAAAACTAATATGTTATAAAAATCACGTGAATTTAACTATGAAAAGAGATATATAATCAAACAAGCATATATGAGTAACATAACATATGCTATATCATATACTAGCACTTTGCACCTTTGCTTAATTTGGCTTTAGTAAACTCGTCTCAATTTCCTATAAAAGATTTATTTTGTTTTCCCAATTGATTTTTTCCGAAAATCTAAAAAAGTGCTTTATTGGTTGTCGATGACACTCTTATTATTAAATTATATTTTTCGAACTTTATAACAATTTGCATTTCTATTGATTTGTTTGTGTTTCCCGCATTAAAAAATATACAAATTCACAATAAATATTAAATGTCATTAACAATTGTATTATCTACAAATTCATTAATGAGTGTTTTACAAAATGGGTTTTGCTAACAAATGCTGTCTGGGCACAAGTTAGCGTTTAATTAATAAACACAAACTTTCTTATTTAATAAAAAAAAAATGCATTTAATAGACGTTAAATAAAATGATAAATTGCTATATTTGAACATAATTTTCATTTGAATGAACCAAAACACTCCTTTTTATTAACACGTTAATACATACCAGGTGAGCATAGGTTAGCAAAAGATACAAAATTTAGTAGAGAAATATCATTCATGCACTATATGTATGGTACATGTAACTTGACATATACTATAAGGACCGTTTTTATAAATCATTATATGCTTTGGTCAATTTATGATTCCATCGTATCCATCCCTTTTGGAGTGACTCGTTATCGACTTCTACAGATATTGTCTAAATCATAAGTATGAAAATAAATTAACACATGTATGTCTTCTTCAAAAGAATTAACTTAGGGGTTTTTTTTTTTNCTTAGTGTGTCTTAATGGGGAGAGAAAGACATTTTATGCCTTATAGATATAGACTTATTAGTGGAAATAAGTGGGCTCCACATTAAAAGAAATGTTATTAAATACGGAGTACTTGTGTGGACCCTTGTGGACCCAAACCCTTACCCTATGTTCTCAAGTTGATGAAAAGGGGTGAAAAAAAGTGAAAGTGATGAAATATAAAAAAGCTCGTGTTCTCAAGTTTTATTTTAAGAAGGAAAGTGAAAATAATAGAGTGAAAGTGGAAGGATTTTGCCTTTAAAACTTTCACCCCACTTTTGGGGTGAAACATCACTTTACTTTCTCTCCATTTCTTTACTTTCTTTTTCTTTACTTCACTTTCACTTTCTTCTTAACTTTTTTTTGAGAACACAGTGTTAGCTAAGGAAAAAAAGAAACACCCCATGGTGTAAACATGTCATGTGCGTCTTTTTTAAGTTGTTGTAGCTTGCAAGTGCTGCCGAAGCCGAACCATATATACATTATGATATTACGATATTTTTTGGATGAAAATGTAATCACTTGTAAATGTCACATAAAAGAACATAATTTGGCCGTTTTTAAGGTTTTGAAGACCTTTTGTGAAAATTATGTAACTACCGAATAGCACCGCTAAAAGAAATAATTATTTCATCAAGAATATATAAAAATTATGCCTTAAACCGTTATTGTTGTGAACAATGATATCTTGGATTTATGAAAGTGATTATGTTTGGTCAATTCAGTATTCAATGGTCTCTTACTAGATTTAAATATAAATTAACTCGCTGAATGAAATCAGTAAACAATTTCAGCAAGTTTCAAGTTACGTTAGAGACAACTTTAAGAAATCAAGGATAACTTGAAGGTACAATTACTAGCTGATGTGGTATCAACCTAGTAAGTATAAGAACCAGAAGCTGAAAACAAAAGGATCAACAAGAATCGACAATGCCTCGATAATCTTATCAGCTCTCTGATCAACCCAAGAAAGTTTAGCTCAAAATATCTCTTAGATACTTACACATGACTTTTCAAGAAAGTAATGAGCGGGGGAAGTATCACCTTAAAAGAGTCAAAACAAGTACGAGTTGATGAAAATGAAATGTATATTTGTCAGCACTGTTCACTAAAGTATGATTAGTTGTTTTCCAAAAATAGTAACATTAAATGGATGATGTACATGTCCATTAAATGTCTGACATGTCCCAAAAACCCACACTTGACATCCTCGTATCATCACCAATATAAAAAATTGTTTGTCGAAGTAAATGTTATCTCTTTGACAATTAATCACATTAAAGAAAATCATTTACTCTCGACTTAAGCTCGTTGCAGTTCTTATCTAATTAGATACTTATAGTTCACTTGCAAACTTCAACACTCGTTATAGTCTGCTTGGTCAGAGAGCAAAACATAGTGTCATTCAATAGAGTGTTTATTCAAGGCCGGATTTGAGCATATGCGGAGTGCTCAACCCGACAGGGCCTTTAAATTTTTAGAAGCCTCAAGATTTGAATGACAGTTGTGTTCTAAATAAAACAAATGAGTTTTTGAATTTAACATTTTTAACCACCCAAGTTTGAGACAAAGTTTAGAAATGATCCAATTTGTTTCATGGACAATATATTTTTATGTTCGCTATAAAAAGTTTGCAATGTGTTCTAATTCTATGAGTGAAATACCTATAAATTTATTAAACACCGTTATTTAGTGGTTTCGGGTATTTCACAATTTATTCATTTTTTTTTCTTTTTTTACTTTAACATGTATAATCATTCATGTTGCTTAAGGGGCTAAATTTTCATTATGACACATGAACTTCAAAATTTAAAACACGACCATGTGATTACTTTACAAAACACTTTGTAATTCTTTTTGATTCGTATATTGGATAAACAACTTTTATCATTTATATCAAAATTTGTCATGAATTTGACAAATTTTTTTATTAAAAAAAAAATACTTTTATCATTTATTTCAGTGAAATACAAATTTGTCATAAATTTTTGCAAAATACCCTAAAGATGAAGAATTTGAAAGAAAATTACCTTCAAAATGAAAAAAAATAGTTCGCTACCCGGAAGATGAAACAGTGGCAAGTATAATACTTTTTTTTTAATAATTTGCCCTATGCGTGCTAGTAGTTTTGCGTATTTTCGAGCTATGCATTTGGACCGAAATGGCTCTATGATGGTTTATTTTCGAGCTATGCAACCCATAGAGATACTAAAAATATAAACAAAATAAACGTGCTAGTAAATGAGCGGGAGGAATCTCTATGATGGTCTATTTTGTTTATATTTGTAGTATCTCTACGGGTAAGCATTAGGTTGGTAGCCTCCTATGGACTCATTTTGAAGATAGTGCCAATAGTGGAATCAGTTTTGCTCGTTTCATGAACGGTGGTCACGTAGATTGTGTTCTTAGGTAAATCTTGTTTGGATTACTCAAATTTTTGTTGTTTTCCAGAATGAGTTTCTGTAATATGAAAGTTAGGATTGTTCATTTTGTCCTATACATAACTTTAAGTTCCTTTGAGCATTTACATCGCTTGGTAAAAGAAAACAGACGACAGAATTGCTACATGCATAGACGGAACTTGAACATTTATTTTGGGGGGGCCGAATCGGAGATTTGTTTGTAACCACAACTAAATTACCCCTAAAACCTATAATTTTTATACTAGGCGCCGCAAAGTTTGGGGGGGCCGGGGCCCTCCCCGGTCCCTTAATAGTTCCGTCCATGGCTACATGGAGATTACTAATCCAAGATTCCAGAATCCAGATAGCCATTCCGTAGTTGTCATCCCTTTAACTAGCTGATTCCAGTTTTTGTCTTATTTTGGTATTTCAAAATCATCACAAACTGTCAATGTCACAAGTAACTCAGTGTAGGAAGTTGTGATAGCAAGTAGTTTCCTATCAACGATAATTGATGGTTACTCATAATTGCTATCCACAATTAGTACTAATAGAATGCCGAACAATACACTATGCACACATTCTAGTTTTGCACAGAAATCACCAACAGGTAGTTTATTTACACTTTTCACGGTCATACTTTCCCACAGCATTCTCACACACAATTATATTTCTTTTGTTCATTCTTATTAATCTGGGAAACACCAGACTTAGAATTTTTATACCTGTCACACCCACAATTATTAGTGTCGTTGCTCACTAATTCATCAGAAATGAGCTTTTCCTTTTGCTCTTATTAAAGCTTAGTAGCTTACAGAGTAAGCCCTCTCCCTACATTCTCCCATAAGCTGGCAGTTTTACTGTTTTATTGGCTGGAAATTCGAAATAGGGAAAGACTTATTTTCTTGATTAACATTTCCAGCAAGAAGCCGCAACAATGGGCTTCGATTTCCAGCCAAGAACTAATGAACCCTTTTCTTCCATAATAGTGTAGCCTTCACAAATCTCAAGCTTGGCAAGCCATTGTTTTGCCTGAGCCAGCAACTTAATCGGTGCAGCCTGAAACCCTGCACGACTCATTCTTCTACGCCATTGGTCCACCCTCTCATGTCTTTCGACTCTGTTAGGCCCCTCACAACTAACAATATTCTTGATTTCTTCTGCAAAGTAAAACTGTTCAATTTTTGCCCGTCGAGTATCGTATTTAGGTAGCATTGCATCAAGGGCATCAAATATGGCTGAGTAGTAATACAGTGCTTCCATAAACCTCCCTAAGAAAAAAGGCCCGTTATGGCTGGAATCCTGCTCGACAAGGACTAAAACCTTTGGGGACAGTTCATGAATTATCTTTAGAAATGAGTTTAGAGCACCCCGGCTCTCTTTCACCACACAGTGAAGTTGGAGAATGCTGTTTACCACTAGAACCTCGTTTTCATAGGTTTTAATGTCTTCCGGCTTGAGGCTTTCCAAACTACTTTCCACATACGAAAATTCCAAATTTATTCCTAGCTCTTGGGCATAGGCCTCCAGCTCATTTCCAATAATGTGGAATTGGTTAACAGATGGTCCAACCGCAGTGATTCTGAGGCGGCGTAGAGACGGTGCATGATGGTTAGCCAGGCTCTCTATCAGCCCACGCCATTGATTTCCATGTCGCAAACCAAGGGTCATCCCAAGGTCAACAACATGAACAAAACTCTCTCCCTCAAAGGCTTCCAATATTGTTAGGTTGGCAATAAAGTGACCAAACTGAATGTGGGGGCAAATTTCATAAACCAGGCGTAAAGCCTCTTCCTTTTTCTCTGTTGCAATGACATTTAGGTTTGTTATTGGGTTCACCAATCCAACCGCCCCAAGTGGTTGCACCAATGCTAGTCGGTCTGTGAGCCCTTGCATGAAACATGATGCCACCCTTTGAAAAGATGAACCAAAAACAAGGGCGTTGGCTCGAAGCTCTGCTAATAAATTTGAAGCGTGTGCTTTATCACGACACGCAACAGCTTCAGCACATGAGATTAATAACTGAACGAGATGCATCCCATCCACATTTCCCTCATTTTCTGTTGTTTCGTTATTAAAAATCGCCTCCTCAATGGCTTCCGCTGCTAAGTACCTTTGGGTGTAAGTCCATATGTGGTCTCTGAACCGAGGCTTAGGCAAGCTATTGGTACTGCTATTACGGCGAATGGAGACTTTAGCTCCATCTAACAAACTGTTGTTACCCAGAGTGGTTTCAGGCATGCTCACGGTCCGTTTTATTTTTTTAAGTAGCTGCCAAGGGGAGGTGGGACTGTTCATAGCAGGTGAATAACATTGGGTGTAAAATGGAGAGTTTGAAAGATCTTGACCAATGTCTGTTTCTTTAACATTGGTATGTGCATGACCATCATCGCCATCATCATACAATGGATTTTCCAAGAAGTTAGGAGTACTCATATGAAAAGATTCCTCTACTTTTCGTTTAGTACCACTAAATTTAAATCTTGGATCAACCCCATTGACAGCTACTTTAAGATGAGTCCATCTTTGGTCACTAGAAAGTNTGTCTTTCGACTCTGTTAGGCCCCTCACAACTAACAATATTCTTGATTTCTTCTGCAAAGTAAAACTGTTCAATTTTTGCCCGTCGAGTATCGTATTTAGGTAGCATTGCATCAAGGGCATCAAATATGGCTGAGTAATAATACAGTGCTTCCATAAACCTCCCTAAGAAAAAAGGCCCGTTATGGCTGGAATCCTGCTCGACAAGGACTAAAACCTTTGGGGACAGTTCATGAATTATCTTTAGAAATGAGTTTAGAGCACCCCGGCTCTCTTTCACCACACAGTGAAGTTGGAGAATGCTGTTTACCACTAGAACCTCGTTTTCATAGGTTTTAATGTCTTCCGGCTTGAGGCTTTCCAAACTACTTTCCACATACGAAAATTCCAAATTTATTCCTAGCTCTTGGGCATAGGCCTCCAGCTCATTTCCAATAATGTGGAATTGGTTAACAGATGGTCCAACCGCAGTGATTCTGAGGCGGCGTAGAGACGGTGCATGATGGTTAGCCAGGCTCTCTATCAGCCCACGCCATTGATTTCCATGTCGCAAACCAAGGGTCATCCCAAGGTCAACAACATGAACAAAACTCTCTCCCTCAAAGGCTTCCAATATTGTTAGGTTGGCAATAAAGTGACCAAACTGAATGTGGGGGCAAATTTCATAAACCAGGCGTAAAGCCTCTTCCTTTTTCTCTGTTGCAATGACATTTAGGTTTGTTATTGGGTTCACCAATCCAACCGCCCCAAGTGGTTGCACCAATGCTAGTCGGTCTGTGAGCCCTTGCATGAAACATGATGCCACCCTTTGAAAAGATGAACCAAAAACAAGGGCGTTGGCTCGAAGCTCTGCTAATAAATTTGAAGCGTGTGCTTTATCACGACACGCAACAGCTTCAGCACATGAGATTAATAACTGAACGAGATGCATCCCATCCACATTTCCCTCATTTTCTGTTGTTTCGTTATTAAAAATCGCCTCCTCAATGGCTTCCGCTGCTAAGTACCTTTGGGTGTAAGTCCATATGTGGTCTCTGAACCGAGGCTTAGGCAAGCTATTGGTACTGCTATTACGGCGAATGGAGACTTTAGCTCCATCTAACAAACTGTTGTTACCCAGAGTGGTTTCAGGCATGCTCACGGTCCGTTTTATTTTTTTAAGTAGCTGCCAAGGGGAGGTGGGACTGTTCATAGCAGGTGAATAACATTGGGTGTAAAATGGAGAGTTTGAAAGATCTTGACCAAGGTCTGTTTCTTTAACATTGGTATGTGCATGACCATCATCGCCATCATCATACAATGGATTTTCCAAGAAGTTAGGAGTACTCATATGAAAAGATTCCTCTACTTTTCGTTTAGTACCACTAAATTTAAATCTTGGATCAACCCCATTGACAGCTACTTTAAGATGAGTCCATCTTTGGTCACTAGAAAGTGGATACGTGAAAAACCGCCTCATTTCGAGTCACTTATCAAGATCTTTTTTTTAGAAATTTCTGTTGAAGTTCAGAAAAGATCTGAAAAGGCTTGAAAGAACCATAAGCCAGGTGAAGCAGGCTTATATAGGATTACAGCTTTGTTCTTGTTCGATACAATCTAGGATACTTGGCCCTTTCCTTAAAGCCAAATATCTTTCATATAAAATATGAATCAATTTAACTTTTTATGTTCTTCATTTGAAAGAGAGACCATCTTCTTGCTTTTCGCCATCCTAAGATGTGTGGGTCCATAAAGTGTTTACCTAAGAACATATTCCAACTTTGTTGGTAAGTCACCAACAGTATATGTATCTACTGATCCATATATCTTAACATGCTTGCCATGTGGGTATGTAAGTGTTGTACCGAATGTTGAAATTCGTCAGGATTAATTTGCTGGCAAGTGGCAAGTAGCCACATAACCAATCAAATCATAAACAGCTGTGATTTTAGGGCTTTATAAATAACTGTGATTACTCTTTTTAAGGTTTCCAATTAAGGAAAGATTTCTTATTATGGTACAGTTACCAATCATTTTAAACATAATTCCATTTTAGTCATAGGAGTTTTTATTTTGTGCGTGTTTTGTCTTATAAATGTTAAATGAACAGGCGTTTCTTTCATACGATGAATTCCTTTGGAGAAACTAGGAATAAGCAGGCCATTCCTTTCAGATGGATGGCTTATGTTCGGGGAAAAGGGAAACAAAAGGTCATCTTTCTTGATTTTATTCATTTATATTTTCTTCGTATCATAAGCACTTATTTAGTTGTGAATACTTAACAGAAAGCTGTATGGACGTACAATTTTTTTTTATAAAATGGTTTAACCAGAAAATATTCTTAGGAAATATGCCCAAAGTACATTGTGCACTTATAAAAGAAGTGTGAATCATGCGTTTTGGCATGCTTAATTTATTGGAGGAGTTGCACTATCCTTCTCAAAACTCTTAAACCTGTAAGTTTTAATGGGATATAGCTACTGCCCTTAATATAATTCATAATTGGTTTGCCAAGGTATGAGCCCTTCGTAAGAATTCATGTCTAACTTCGAAAGTCAAACAGACTAGTTTTTACGCGTTGAAACTTATGTTGCTGGAACGCTTCTGTATGTCTGAATACTGGAACTTGAAGTTTTTTAAAACTTGATGATACGAAATATATGTGGATGCTCAAAATCCAAATAACAGAAAGAAGACATAAATCACTCATTTACCCGTACATTGATTTTATGGAATACACTCATAATTATGATTAAGCTTCAGCTTAATGATGCTTTTGCTGGTATACTGTACCCATAAATTGAATACATATGTAAGCTAAGACCTTCTTTTTTCATTGGACTCGAGTTTTAATTCAGATATCAATCACCTGTTATAATATTTTCAACCATGACACTTCATGTATCCTTTTTATGCAGAATATATTTCCAACTGCCCCTTTTGTGTCCCCAATTTGTATATCTGTGTGTATAGTTGCCAATAATTTGCTGATATAGTCAATGTGATAAAGGTGCGACCCTGCCGTCCTAAAGCACACTCCCAAGGACTTGGTAAACAATTGAAGTGCGTCCTAGGTTAAAACTAAAACAATAAAGTTAACTTTAAGGAATATGTTTACTGCAGTCCAAGCTTAAGTACCTGGCATTTTTTGTCCTCAGAAAAGAATATCAAGATATTTGCTGATTTGTCAATTGTATAACTTCTAGGTAACCCTGCTAAGAAACAGTAATCTATTGAATCCAGGTATAATTACCAGACAGTAATTTTTGTATTCAGAAAAGGACATCAAGGTCTTTGCTGACATGTTGTTGGTATGAATCCTAGGTAAATCTTCTAAGAAACTTTTGTTTTATTGACTACAGGTGATACTATTTGGCAGTAAATTTTTTATCCTCTAGAACAAGACATTAAATATCGTTGCTGATGTGTCAAAACTCAAAAGTATATATCCTATTATCCTAGGTAACACTATTATAAAAAGCAGGGTATAACGGCTTTATACTCTTCAATCTTCATTTGGCATATCAAGCGTAAAGAAAATGATCAAAGCCAAAATTGGATAAAAGTTAGTTAAATAAATAAAATCTGCAACATATAAAACTCGTTTTAGGGTTTTGTATTAGGAATGCAGAAGATCCTTATTTTTATGTTAATGCCGCCCCAAATGAAAAAAGCTGAGAAATGAACAAATGCATATCAACAAAAGGCCTTGTTGTGCATTGGGTCCCCTATGTAAACAAGAATAATGTATTCTTTTTAGGTTATATCTGCTTGGCGTGGCCTGTGTCTATTTCTCTCTCCCTATTGCACCTCCTATCTGTTCATAAGGATGCTATCATAGAAGGCAGATTAAATTCATCAAATAATGTCAAAGAACTCATGTTAGAGTACCTTTTAATTTTGAAGTCGATAGATTTTTGTTTGACCTTGAAATTTTGTATGCATAGCGGACATTTCTGAATTTCAGACTAGTTTTTGGAAGTATTCAGGCCAAAACAGAAAATTAGAATGATTTTTTGCTCATTACCTGTTCCACACTTATTCCATTACCCTTCCTTTAAGTAGATGCAAGTCCTTTCTAATTATTTTATTTCCTCAAGTCCTTAAGAAACTTGCAAGCCTTTTTATCTGTGTTTGCAATGCTAAAGTGAGGTAAAAAGAACATCACTACTGGCACAACACCCTGTTTCTACTCATGCTCCGTGCCTCTGTCATGATCTATCTATATCAGAACGCGATGATGGGGTTCTAGTAGAATAGAACAAACGATGTCTTTATAAGAGGAACACTTTTTACATATACAAAAAGAATTACTGTAATAGATTTGAGATCAACACATTGACGACCATTATGAAGTAGATTGAGGAAAGACAAACTGCTAACGATTTTGATCTCTAGTGCTTAAATATTATATTAAGTTAGTGATATTGAATTGATTTTGTGGTGTTAGTATGGGGATATTACGCTTTTGTTAGTAGAGATGGCGAATGGGTGGGGCGGGCTAGTTGTGTAACGGATCAAAATGGGTATTTTGGCAGACGTGTTGAGTTAGTCTGAAACTTTTATTTTCAGAAAATATTGTGTATGATTGGCATCTAAAATATGATTACACAAATTATATTATTAAATCAAATCTAATGTATTTGCGCAAGTGATTTAGGAGGTTGTATGAATTGATCACTTGATCCACTAGAGATGAAACATAACCCAACCAACCTATTCAAATATAAACAGGTTGAGATTGTCACCTCTAATTGATGGCATCAACATTAAAGAAGGTGATGGTGTTGAATCGGATCTCCTATTCAAAGCAGATTCCTGTATACAGGGCAAACGAAATTCTCTGGTGAGTTAGGCGTAATGCGTCCGTAGCCAAGTTTAAGGTACAACTGTTTCACAATTTGAACATGAATTATTAGCTAATCAAAGATTTTGATTTTCCTTAATATTAAATATAGACGAATCGTGTGGATTTTTGTAGTTAGATATTGATGGTATATCTGATTTGACTTGGAA
>LBNU01039089.1:18104-29746 GCA_014162995.1 Artemisia annua
AAAAAAAAAAAAAAAAAAAAAAAAAAAAAAAAAAAAAAAAAAAAAAAAGTTCGTCGAAAAAAAAATTCGTCGAAAGTATATTACAATGCATATCTAGAGTATGGATCTAGTGAGAAGAATTAATGAAATGAGAAGAGTGAGAAAAAATTATAACCACATATTTAAAATAAGGAAAGAGAAATAATAGGAGATGCATCTATTTTTCATGGGTGCATCTAATATTTGTGGTTGTAGTTTCTTCTCATTCTTCTCATCTTAATTATATTTCTCATTTGATCCTAAGTCTGCATATCTATAGAAAGATGATTTAATTTAAGATTTACCGTTTGCAAGATATGTTGTTTTTTAAAAAAATGTGGAAATTAAAAATGGGTTGCTATGATTACCGCATTATTATTGTTTTCTTGCATGTCATATTTTTAAAGGAATCTAAGTGGGAGACATGACAGTCGACAATAATTTAACACATAAAATTTTCAATTTACGTAGCATGATTTATCGAGTCGTCAATAGCGTGACATTGTTATGGTTGAACAGACTATGGAACAAAAGTAGTACGTAAATATTGGATCAAAATAAGCCCAACGTCAAGCCCAACGTCAGCCCATAAAACAATGATAAAAAAATGTGTCGGTGTCAAGGGAATTAATAGTATGTATGAATAATGAGTTGTAAACGCAGACTTTGGTATTCGGTTGTTACCTATGCTGGGATTGACGAAAGGAATAAAATAACAATAATAATAATTAAGGTTGGAATTAGGATCAAGGTTGTGATTTCATGTTGGCATGAATAATGACTTGTATTTGATTAATCACAAATTACGATCTATACTACATTATAATGAATTTGAGACTATTTTACAATTAGAAAGACTTAAAATTCAAACTTTTTGTTACTAATTATGGCAACTACACACAATTTATAATCACCCCAACAATTTATAATCACCCAAACAACCACTTTCCATCACCCCGTCTCCCTCAACTAATTTTGAAGAATCAGACGCCCACCCATCCACTACTCCTCAAACAAACCTCTCGCAACCGACCCAAATTTCTGATGTAAATACACATTGCATATATGAATAGAGTTATGTTCGGTTTATGTTTTGAGGACTATGTGGTATCCCCGCGCGCGCGCTTTACGTGAGCACCCTTCTAGTATATACGTACTAATATAAACTAGCTAGTAACAAACAACATCAATAAAATAAATGAGAATACTTAGTTGATGCTTTGACCCTAGTCATGTACTCATGAGCTTTGCTACAAGAACGAATTGTGACTTCACACACAAAACATGTACTTAAATGATAAGTTTTTCTCTCTTCATGTTGCCAATAAAGATGGGTATTTGACTTAGATACACATGGCATAACCGACGTATCTTGTGACCGTTTCCGAACACACACAACATGTACAATTTGTATAATTCAATTCCAAATCTTCTATCTAAATAAAAGGCTAGATAAAAGAAGGAATATACACATCTAGTTATACTTGTTTATAGTATTTTGAAATTTGATTCACACACTCAATTTATTAATTAATACACNTCTTAACTTTATTTTCTTGTTCCATTTTCCATTTATCTTTTCCCTTAGAAATGAAAATTTCAGCTTTTGCGTTGACATCAGGGCTAGAACAAAAAGAATCTCCACTGTCCGTAGAAGTTGACGGTTGACCCATTGGCTGAAGGTCCGGTGAACTCTCAGTCATGTCAAAAGGTGGCGGCGGTGGTGGCTGTGGTATATACGATGAATCTGAGCTGCTGCTCATAGAACTCTGTCGGCCATAGTGTCGAGGTTCTGGTTGCGGTTAAGGTGTTGGTCGTTGTCGTTCTGGTTGTGGAGTCCATGCTGACTGTGCGGTGCTGCTACTAGGACTATACCGGTCATAGTGTTGAGCTTCTGGTTGCTGTGGTGGTCGTGGTGATAGTTTTGAGGTTTTTGATGGACTGCTGCCAGTAGAACTATTTACTGCAACGTGCATTGCAAACAATATAACAAGGAGACATAATTCAGAAAAACTACATACGTACATTTGTTACTGAAAATTATTAATATATAGATAACGTAAATTAACAAAGGATTTTTCAAATAATCACCTGCATCATAAAAATGACTCTCGTCGTTAACATCTATATCATCTTGATCCTGATTCAAAACGTGAAAAAGACTAGCAAGGAGTACGAGGAAAAGATAAAATAATTTAAAGGTGGATTTAAAGGAAGTTGGTTTGATGGATTTGTTAGTTAGTATGTGTTTCTGTGTTCCCAGAACAGGGTAAAGATAATCAATGTAGTACCGGATATTCACTTGAAATCGTGGTATCACTTTCCAATAGAAACTATTCGACCCTATGCCTGGGTTACACGAATATCTCTATGGGATAAGACCAAGTGATGTTCTTGTTTTAGGCACAAATCAAGAACAAAAGCATATTCAAGTGTTTAGGGTTTGGTGTTAATCGTTATTCATGCAGAATGTTATGACCTCTATTTATAATAGAGAATACTCAAACCCTAGCCCATGGAATTATGTACATTTAACGGCCCATTAAATATAACATAATACTTTCCATAATAGTAGGAATTAGTGGTTATCAGTGGAAACAATAAACCATCAGCAGGAATAAGCTCATCCGCAGGAACAAGCCATCAGCAGATAACAAGCTTATACTAGCAGTGGAGGAAACAATAAACCATCAGCAGGAATAAGCTCATCCGCAGGAACAAGCCATCAGCAGATAACAAGCTTATACTAGCAGTGGTAATGTTAACACTAGCAGCAGAGTCAGCAGCAGAATCAAACAGCAGAGTCTAGCAGCAGAGTCTACAAGCAGTAGAGTCTAGCAGCAGAGTCTACTAGCAGCAGATTCAGCAGAATCTCACTAGTATAACCACAATTGAGTCAGGGTGTTCATGGACCAAATGGGTGTACACTCCGTACCTCCAAACCCATTACCAGGTGTGAACTCATCCCTCAAGTGCACTAAATTTTCCAACAATCCTCCCCAAATTTAGTTCACTTCCTTTGCATGAAAAATTAAACAAAACACAAAACAAGTGCATAAATGAAAATATCCTGAGGATTGAATTTCCACATTAGTACATATACGTTCAAACATTCGAGAATCAGGGTGTTCTAAGAATTGAACCCTTCAACCCATTTGAATACCTGAAGATAAATACACACAAGTTTTCAAACACTTAAATACTCCTGACACTATTACAAGCCATGTGTCCATATCCAATTCATAAATGTTGTAAAAGCTAAAAGTCCAAAGCTTCCTGAAGCGGCAAAACTTCAACATTTACATAGGTGGTTCATCTTTTAATCATGCTCCTGCTCAGCACTTTGTCAAAGAAAATAACCATTAAGAAGTGAAGACTTCATCCTCCTTTCCAGCAGGTAACAAGCACAACCTTGGGATGTAATATAAAACATGTGCTTCAGTCCACAAAATGTTCAGCTTTCCACATTGAACTCAGCTTCCAAGTTTCCTTAGAAGGGAGTTGGGTATCTTTGCATTCAGTGACTAAGTAGGACTTAAACCCATCCCTGTAGCAGACTTTAAAACCAAGTCTCTAGCCAAACCCTTCGTCAAGTGATCAGCTAAGTTTTGTTGAGATCTAACAAACTCTATAGATACCACCCCATTCATGATGAGCTCACGAATCATG
The DNA here is from genome assembly GCA_014162995.1 of Artemisia annua. Lineage (NCBI taxonomy): Eukaryota > Viridiplantae > Streptophyta > Magnoliopsida > Asterales > Asteraceae > Artemisia > Artemisia annua. The sequence goes on from LBNU01039089.1 coordinate 21,792, forward strand.
CTATGCCTGACACCTAAGTGTCTAGACTTCCCATTGTACATCTGGCTATAAGCCTTTGCCAATGTAGCAGCACTATCACAACGGATAGAAATAGGTGCTATAGGTTTAGGCCACAATGGAATCTCAAGAAGCAGGTTTCTCAACCATTCAGCTTCTTTACCAGCAGCAGCTAAAGCCACAAATTCAGATTCCATGGTTGAACTGGTAATGCAAGTTTGTTTCTTGGATGCCCAAGAAATTGCACCTCCACCAAGTAGGAATACCCAGCCACTGGTAGATGAATTATCTTCAGTGTTACTGATCCAACTTGCATCAGTGTATCCTTCCAACACTGAAGGATAACCAGTATATGAAAGACTATAATCCATAGTTCTTTTCAAATACTTAAAGACCCTCTGAATTGCTTGCCAGTGATGAGCACTAGGATTACTAGTATACCTGCTCAGTTTACCCACTGCAAAAGCAATATCAGGCCTAGTACAAGTCATGGCATACATCAAGCAGCCAATTACCCTAGAATACTCAAGTTGAGATACAGCTTTGCCAGTATTAGGCATTAGCTTCTCACTTGTATCCATAGGAGTACTCACTGGAGTACAATCAAAGTAATTAAATTTCTTTAACACCTTCTCAATGTAATGAGACTGTGAGATAGAAATCTTGTTACTTTCATGTTTAATCCTAATACCAAGGATAACATCTGCCTCCCCCATATCCTTCATGGAGAACTTTGATGACAAAAATTCTTTTGTAAGATCAACTTGATTTTGGTCAGTGCCAAAGATCAACATGTCATCAACATATAGACAAATGATGACTCCTTTACCAGATTCATCAAATTTGCTATATACACATTTGTCAGCCTGGTTAAGTGAATAACCACTAGACAAAACCACTTCATCAAATTTTTGATGCCATTGCTTAGGTGCCTGTTTTAGTCCATAAAGAGACTTAATCAGTTTACACACCTTGTTTTCATTGCCAGGCATGATGAAGCCCTGAGGTTGTTTCATGTAAACTTCCTCATCTAAATCACCATTCAAGAAAGCTGTCTTCACATCCATCTGATGAATAATCAGATTGTGAATTGATGCCAAAGCAATTAGCAATCTTATGGTACTGATACGAGCCACAGGGGCATAAGTATCAAAATAGTCTATTCCTGACTTTTGTTTAAAGCCCTGAATAACTAGTCTTGCCTTGAACTTTTCAACAGTTCCATCTACCTTCATTTTCTTTTTGAAAATCCATTTGCAACCTAGAGGTGTGCAACCAGGTGGTAGATCAGTCAACACATAAGTGTTATTGCCCATGATGGAATCCATCTCATCATTAACTGCTTCTTTCCAGAAAGCAACATCCTGGGACTTCATTGCTTCTTCAAATGTTTTGGGATCATCCTCAATAATGAAGCAATATGAGTATTGGTCAGAGACCTCACTCCTTGTACCTTCAATTAAGTATAATTGAAACTCAGGTCCAAATGACTTTGGAGTCCTCACCCTATTGCTCCTTCTGAGCTCAGGTTCAGGTTGTTGTTCCACAACCTCAGCAGGAACCTCAGCAGAAACCACATCAGGTTCTTCTGAAGCACCATTGTCATTGGTTCCATTTGGAATCCTTTGACTTGGTCTAGGGATAGATGAAAATCTATTCTCATCAAAGAGTGCATCCCTTGATTCAATTATAGAGTAAATTGAAACAGATTCATTAGGTTCAATGACATAGAACCTATATGCCTTGGAATGCTCAGCATATCCAACAAAGATGCATTCAATGCCTCTTTCACCCAAAGTTTTCTGCTTTGGATCAGGGAGTCTTACAACAGCCCTACAACCCCAAATCCTGAGAAAATTCAGGTTGGGTTTTCTTTTAGTCCAGAGTTCATAAGGGGTAACCTTGTTCCTTTTGTTGGGAACCCTATTTAATAAATAGCAAGTTGTCAACATAGCTTCACCCCAGAACCCTTGACTCAGCCCTTAATAGGACAACATGGAATTAACCATCTCCTTCAGCACCCTGTTTTTCCTTTCAGAAATACCATTTTGCTGAGGAGTATAGGGAGCAGTCGTTTCATGGATTATACCAACAGACTGAAAATACAAAGTATCCATGTACTCACCTCCCCTATCAGTCCTAAATCTTTTGATTAGAGACCCTTGTTGCAATTCAACTTTAGTTTTAAATACTTTAAATTTATCTAATGCTTCATCCTCGGTATGTAACAAATAAACATAACAAAACCTAGAAGCATCATCAATAAAAGTCACAAAGTATTTCTTATTCCCCAAAGAGGGAGTAGCATGCAAATCACATAGATCACTATGAATTAGTTCCAACACTTTAGTTTCACGTTTTACACTTTGAAAAGGTTTCTTAGTTATTTTGTTCATCATACAAGTTTTACACTTTTTAGTGTCCATGTCAATTGCTGGAATTAACCCATCCTTAGACATATCTTGCATTCTTTTAAAGTGTACATGACCAAGTCTAGCATGCCATAAATTTGAATCATTCAATTTAGTGGTTGACATAAAAGCAGAATTAACATTATCATGAACAATATTAAGCCTGAACATTTGATTACATAAATAGCCAAAACCAATAAACACACCATGTTTAGATAAAACATACTTATCAGATTCAATTACTTGTTTATAACCACAATTATTCAAAACACTACTAGAAACCAAATTCTTTCTAATATCAGGAACATGTAAAACATTAAACAAAGAAACAATCTTTCCAGAACTAAACTTCAAATCCACACATCCTTTTCCATGCACCAGGGCAGTTGACTCGTTTCCCATATGAAGAATAGAACCATCATTCATTGACTCATAAGTCTTGAACCAGCTTCTATCTTTACACACATGAATTGTAGCTCCAGAGTCAACCCACCAAGCAACATCATCATCCTGCACAAAGTAAATTTCAGATATATATGTAACATAATAAATCTCAAAAGACTTATTAAATATATTCTGACCTTTCAGAGAATTGGTGTTACCATTCCCTCCACTTGTGCCTGATCCATTGGATTTGTTTCCAACTTTACCACCCTTGCAATCTTTCCTGAAGTGTCCAGGTTTCCCACACTTCCAACAAGTCACTTTTGGTTTCTTGTTAAGATCATCTTTGGTGTTATCATGATGCTTACGCTTGCCCTTGTTGTCATTGTTCCTGGAGGAGTTGTTATGCTCCACCATATTGACAACTGATGGACCAGTAGCATTGCTACTCTTTGGCTTGTCAATGTCTTGTGCTTTGAGTGATTCCTCAATGCGCAAGTGACTGCCCAACTCAACAAGAGTTAACTCCTCCTTCTTATGCTTAAGCATATGCTTGAAATCTTTCCAAGAAGGAGGTAGTTTATCGATGATACAAGAGACTGAAATAGCCTCATCCATGTTCATCTTGTGTTGTGTGAATCGACCAAGTATACTAAGAAGTTCATTGTATTGTTCCATGACAGGTCTAGAATCAACCATTTTGTAATTGTTAAAATTACTTACAAGGAACTTCTTACTTGATGCATCCTCAGCCATATACTTGGCTTCCAAGGAATCCCATAGTTCTTTAGAAGATTCAACATTCTGATAAATATCAAAGAGTGAATCAGACATACCATTGAGGATTAAACCTCTGCAAACATAGTCATCATTCTCCCACTTGCTTCTTGCTCTCATCTGTTCCATGGTAGCATTATCCCCATGATCTTCAGGAATATCAGAAGTGAGAACAGACACTACATTCATGCTTGTCAGCAGGAACTGCATCTTCTTCTGCCATCTTCTAAAATCAACACCTTCAAACTTTTCCAGCTTGGAAAAGTTAGCAGCCATATGTCTCATGACAGCAGCCATTGATTATCACTAATAGTTTCTATTGATTGTTGGTTATTATGTGTTACTGTGTTCCCAGATTAGGGTTAAGATAATCAATGAGTACCGGATATTCACTTGAAATCGTGGTATCACTTTCCAATAGAAACTATTCGACCCTATGCCTGGGTTACACGAATATCTCTATGGGATAAGACCAAGTGATGTTCTTGTTTTAGGCACAAATCAAGAACAGAAGCGTATTCAAGTGTTTAGGGTTTGGTGTTAATCGTTATTCATGCAGAATGTTATGACCTCTATTTATAATAGAGAATACTCAAACCCTAGCCCATGGAATTATGGACATTTAACAGCCCATTAAATATAACATAATACTTTCCATAATAGTAGGAATTAGTGGTTATCAGTGGAAACAATAAACCATCAGCAGGAATAAGCTCATCCGCAGGAACAAGCCATCAGCAGATAACAAGCTTATACTAGCAGTGGTAATGTTAACACTAGTAGCAGAGTCAGCAGCAGAATCAAACAGCAGAGTCTAGCAGCAGAGTCTAGCAGCAGAGTCTACAAGCAGTAGAGTCTAGCAGCAGAGTCTACTAGCAGCAAATTCAGCAGAATCTCACTAGTATAACCACAATTGAGTCAGGGTGTTCATGGACCAAATGGGTGTACACTCCGTACCTCCAAACCCATTACCAGGTGTGAACTCATCCCTCAAGTGCACTAAATTTTCCAATAGGATTTGGGAACATATGACAGGAAAAATAGGAGAGTAGGACAAGGATGGGTAGTATGAGGATGAGGAGAACCATCGGGTCAATCAGTGGTGGATGGCGATGGTGAGTGGTGGTGGCCGGTCTCTCGAATTTACTAGTTCGAGAGTCGCCATTTTTCTTCATCCTAATGAATTTGTTAGTTTGGTTTTGACTTTTTGAGGCAGATATATACAAGTACAATTTGAACCCTTAATTTAGTTTATAGGCGTGTATATAATATCATAACAAGACTCCATAACGCAGCACGTTTATTTTTATTTTTTTAATCTCTGTGTACCTACCTTGGATTTTTCGAGTTAAGTTGAAATGGGAGTTTTGATTTCCTTTTAGTTTTTAATCAAGAGAAGTAAGAATAAGAGAAACACGTTTTTAGCCTTATAATTAGCAAGACATCCCAATTAGTACATAGTTTAATGTTGTTCTCATGGACAATAATCAAGAAATATAAAAGCATATCTGATGGCGTTTGGGTCGTAATTTACCTTGGATGGAAAATAAATGTTTGACATCTAAATAGAAATATAAATGTCAATGACTCTCTGGATAAATGTTTATTTTGATTGGCGCATATATTTTACAGATATGTCAATATTATTAATGTGTCATGACATTTGTTTTAGGTTATGTTCGGAATTGTTTTTCAACTTTTACTAGGATTCTTTGGAAGAAATATAATTTCCCTCCAATCTATCTTTTCCCTATAAATATAGTGCTTTTTCATTGTAGTTGAAATTTTCTGATCTTGATTATTAATACTACATGTTTTCAAGAGTTCATCTTTTATTAGAGTTTTATTCCATCAAGGTTTCATCCTCATTTATTTACCATGGACTAGGGTTACAAAATTCGCTTTTGTGTCTTACGTCAGTTGGTATCTAGAACTTGTTAGTATCTGATAGTGAATGTTAGGCATAAAAGTGACGACAATAACATGATTTGCATTAGATATAAAGTTAGTCATATCCAGGGATTGCTCTTGTAATTCTTGTAAAGTGTAACTAGTATTCGCCTATATATATGATGCGTGTTGTGTCACGTGTAGTATAGAGGTGTTTTAGCCTATTCAAGTTTTAAACTTATATTTTGCTAACTTATCCTATAACACACACACACACACACACACACACACTTACGAGCAGTGTACCGATCAGTATGTAGATAGTCGTAAGCAGAGTGTCGATCACTAAGAGAGGAACGTAATATCTAGTTAACCTAATCAGTATTTTGATATTCTAAGTTAGTTTACAACCTAATCTAACGCAATGGGAGGTTTAGTCTGAGAGACTAGCACAGATTGGTAGATTAAACAATAAAAGTAATACTAATGAGAACGTATCAGAGAATAGCAAACACATACACGGATAGATAATAGATACAGATAGAAGGCTTGTCATATAGTTAAGTAGCTTGTCACTTGTTTTATTGCTAGTTTTATATGATTATCGTAATCTTATCTGTCTCGTTGGATCTCAAGTATAGGCGAGTAAACCCTTAATGATCACTTATGCCTATCCCACTTATCTAGACACTAGTTAAGTAGGTGTGGAGGGGGTATGGCAGCCCAAGCAAAACACTGTGACAATGGGACGGAATTCAAGAATAGAGTTATGGACGAATTTTGTAGGGTCAAAGGTACTAAAAGAGAATTTAGTGTGGCTAAAACTCCTCAGCAAAATGGGGTTGTTGAAAGGAGAAATAGGACATTAATAGAGGCTGCTAGAACCATGTTAGCTGATTCAAAGCTTCCCATAAATTTTTGGGCAGAAGCAGTTAATACTGCTTGTTATGTGCAAAACAGAGTTTTAATAGTACAATCTAAGAACAAGACACCTTATGAGCTTTTTAGAGGTACTGCTCAACTGTTAAATAGAAGATATTTTGTCTTGTATTTTTTTGGTTTTGAACTAACATTCATAGGTTGGATAAGCAATTTGAGTGGCATTGTAATATGCATGAGCAGTGGATTGGAGTTTGCTAAGTTTGAAAGGTGTGATCCATAACACACAACAAATGGTAATTAGTTCGCCATGTCTAATCCACATAAGAACTGACTAGCCCAGAGCAAGCGGATTCTAGTAAGACTCCTCAAATTCGTTTATGGTTGATAGTTTACCAAAAACTATATGGTTATCAACTCACCATATGATGAGACGAAAAATGTTACGTTTTTAGGGGTCATTTTGAGTCCTAATTCGTATGTTATTGGTTCGGATTTCACCCAAAGTCGTTTCTTTTCTCATTTTAGGTACTTTTGAAGGGAAAATCACAAAAGAAGCATTTTCGGGCGTTTTCAGAGTGAAAAAGTGCGGAAAACAACAAAAACTCAAAAGACCTTGAAGATTACTGAAAGTGACGCCGTCACACTCTACTAAGTGACGCCGTCAGGAACAAGTGAAGTCTAGAAGTGGAAAAAAGACTCGTGACGATCCAGAGAGTTCGTAGTGTAAATTGTGACGCCGTCAACCAAGGTCGTCAGATCTAGAACCAGCAATTATGACCACGTCAACCAAGGCCGTCAGGAAACCCTAATCGCCGAGCTGACGACGTCACCTATTGGGCTGACCCCTGGTACTTGCCACTACACTATACTACATCGGTCAGGTACACTGCCTGGTGGGGATTGCAAGCTTCTCGAGATCCCTCAAGAGGTAAAACGTAGTGCGTGTTGCAATCCACGCTCATCAAGTTTTTGGCGCCGCTGCCGGGGAATAGTTATTGTTTAGGTTAGATTTTATTCTTAGATAGGTCTACTCACTAGACTCCTTTCTAGTGAGATTTTGTTTTATTTTTCTAGGATCCCTTTAGTCTATCTTCTTCTTTGTGCCTTTGTTCGTAACACCTCTTCATGAGTAATATTGATCGTTTGATACCTGTTATTCGTGTCTTCCGCCGTAGGAATTTCCAGTTACCCTACCTACCTCCTATTGGTGAAATCGAAAACCCACCAAACCTATCACCCAACCACCACTTTAACAACCATTCTGATATGGACGAATCTGACCATGACACCGACCATGAAAATGGCCCTTTTTACTATTCGTCGAATTCCGATGAAGACCTAGGCGATGGGGAAGTAATGGATGATCCTGAAGGGGATGAAAGAATCAACCCTTTAAACTATGTTGACCCTAGGACAAAGATTGAAAAAAATAGTTTGTTTAACATGCAATTCCCTTGCAAAATTGGATACAGAAGCTTTGACGCCTACCTTAATTCATCTCTGCCAATGAACATCATTTCGCTTGCTGAATATAATAAAATTATGGTAAATGAGTTAGAGTACCAAGGAGATAATATTATTGCTAGGGGTAAGACTTTGCATGTGTTTGTGGGG
>LBNU01039089.1:42166-58573 GCA_014162995.1 Artemisia annua
TAAACTAACTAGGTTAAAAAATTGGACCAAAAGTGAAGTCCACGTGGACTTTTGGACTGATCCGTGCAATTTTTTGACTTTTGGACTGAAAGTGCAATTTTGATACAACCATAAGGACCAAAAATGTAGTTTACTCTATTTATTTTGATATGTTTTGTAGGATCAAGCGGCGTAGACAAGGGTAAGGATAAAGCTTGAAGTTGGATTGTGAAACTAGAAGGATTACTTGCCTATTTTGATGTATAGAAGGCATGTAGAATTTATAAGCTAATGTTGGAACAAGTTTAAACATCCCCACGTTTTTCAGTCGTTTTGGGTCTTGTGTATGGGTCTTTTAGTTTAAACTTGTGTCATATACTTTTGGTTTCAGTTTGTGTCATATATATGGATGAAGTTGTCTTAAACAAAGAACGAAAAGTGTATGAAATGGTTGTAGTAATGGTTTGAAAAAGGTGTTTGGAATAGTGTCCTTTTTGTGTAATTAAATCGGGTACTATATGTTTCCATAAGCACTTTTGTGTAAAAACAATGTTTTATGATAATATGAATATCGGTTTCATGTCTTAATGCTTTTATTGCGTTGTAGTTTGGTGTTTGGCAAAAACTAAAAAGTGCTGGAAATTCTAAATGGGGAGTATGTGTTAGTTGTGAGATTAGGGTTACACAATTTTAGGGTAGTATTTTATAGAGCCTAACTTTTAGTGTTAAATAATGTTGAGTATTTTAGCTTGTTGGCTTACTCGAATAAACCAAAATTTTAGGCTACAAAACAGACATATCGGAATTTTGTTATGGCCTTTATGGACTATCAAGTTTAACAAACGTTAACAATGTCTTTTCTCATTTTTACTTAGAATGTAATTAGTGATTTTATATAATATGTAATGTTTTTTTCTTAATTATGTTTTGAATAAATGTAATTTAGTTTGTTTGAAAAAATGAAAAAAAAAAAGTAAGGTGGGGCCCAAATGGCTATGTTGTGAGTGAAGAGGTATTTTGAGGTGTAAGTATTAAAAGTAGGAACGCTGGTGTGGCATCTGTGAGACGCAAATAGCTAAATTGTGGTACCTTATACTCTAGGAGTATCCGTAATGCAAAACATTGTTCTTTAATAGAATGATTAATCTTGTTCTGTCTAAATAATGATTTGCTTCTCATTTCATTAATCAATAATTACATTATATAATCATCTAAGGATTATTCAAGAAGCACGTAAATATAGGCTAAGCCTACAAACTAATACTAAAGCCCATAATATAAAATAATCTCTAACTTTCCCTCGCAGTTTGAGTGGGAGATGAGAGAACACTCAAACTGGTACAGAACTCATTAAACAATGCAGTTGGTAAGTCCTTAGTTGAACATATCCGCAAACTGATAACGTGAAGGCATATGAAGAACCCGAACCTAACCAGTAGCAACCAAATCATGAACAAAGGGAATATCCATCTCAATATGCTTTGTATGTTGATGTTGGACAAAGTTAGAGGACATGTAAACCACACTAACATTATCACAATAGACTAATGTAGCCGAGAGCAAAGGTGTATGAAGCTCCCGTAACAAATTATGTAACCAACAAGTCTTAGCAGCAGAATTAGCAACATCCCTATACTTAGCATCGGTAATAGATTAGGATAGAGTAACATGTCGCTTGGAAGACTATGAAAGTAAATTGTTGCAAAAAAACACACGATATCGGAAGTTAACAACGCCCGCCCAGTCCGCATCTGAGTATGCAACTAAAGATGAGGTTGACGAGGAGTATAACTATAATCCATAATCTAAAGCGCCCCGAACATACCGCCAAATCCTCTTGAGAGCAAAATAATGAGGCTCCCTTAGATCATGCATATATAAACAAATTTGTTGCATGGTATAAGATATATTAGGACAATTAAAAGTAAGGTACTGAAATTGATTGCAAACCGGATCCTCATTGACCCTACTTAGATTCAGTATCAACAGGTGTCCGAAACTGATTGCAACGAGCTATATGAGCCCGCTCAAGAATCTCAGCTGCATACTTATACTGAGATAGAAACATCCCAGACGTGCTACGTATCACAGAAATGCCCATGAAATAAGTAAGTGATTCAAGGTCAGTCATAGAAAACTCATGGTGTAGAAAAGTAATAATTCCCTGGAATAAAACAGTAGATGAAGCAGTCAAGACAATGTCATCAACATATAAAAGCAAGTAAGGAGTGCCAGTACCCTGTCTATATATAAATAAATATGAGTCACATTGACTATGATAAAACCCAACGTGTGTAATATTAGCAGCAAAACGTTGAAACCAATCCCGAGGAGTCTGATTAAGACCATAAAGAGATCGTTGGAGTAAACAAAAAATGATTTGGACGCTTTGGGTACCAAAATCATGGAGGTTGATGCATATAAACCGTCTTAGATAAGCCTCTATGTAAAATACATTCCTAAAATCGAGATGATTAACATGCCAATTTTGAGAAACTCCAAGGCTAAGAACAGTCTGAGTGGTAGCCGTTTTAACTACCAGACTAAAGGTCTCATCAACATCAATATCAGACACCTGTGTTGCACCATTCGCCACAAGACGAGCCTTGTAGTGATTAAGAGTACCATCTGCCAAATACTTATGTCGAAATAACCATATCGAACAAACAATGTTGGCATTCGTGGGTCGCGACACAAGTGTCCAAGTATTATTTTTAATAAGTGCATTATATTCATCAAGCATAGCAAGTTGCCAATTAGAATCAAACGCTTCATTATACGACTAAGGAAAGGAGACATAGTAGTAACATTTAATTAAGACGATCTGCAGGGCGATTAGACCCGACACGAAAATGACCATGGGGTGAATCAAGACTGGATTGGGTTATGCATATGTTCGGTGGTGGTGTAGGTCCAGACGGTGTAACAGGTAACGTGTATTGCACATGTTGGGCTGTTGTTTGAGACGAAGGTCCAAGTGGTGTAACCAACGGAGTGTTATGGGCTTTTTGGGGTCCAGGCGGTGTAACTGGTAGAGTGTTCTGGGCCTGTTGGGCAGTGGCTTGGGTTGTGGAACGTACAGAAGACTCGGATGCTTGTTGTTCCACCGTAGTGAGGAGTATTAGTGGTATGATCAATCGTAGTAGTGGGTTGATTGGCCATTGAGGTGAGAAAAATATGCATTAAGTTAGGAGTGTCATTTATTTAGGAGGGTGGTGAGGTAGATGCCATCGATCCAAATAGGAAAATGGTTTCATTAAAGGTAACATGTCTTGAGAGAATATTAGTGTTNCACAAGTGTCCAAGTATTATTTTTAATAAGTGCATTATATTCATCAAGCATAGCAAGTTGCCAATTAGAATCAAACGCTTCATTATACGACTAAGGAAAGGAGACATAGTAGTAACATTTAATTAAGACGATCTGCAGGGCGATTAGACCCGACACGAAAATGACCATGGGGTGAATCAAGACTGGATTGGGTTATGCATATGTTCGGTGGTGGTGTAGGTCCAGACGGTGTAACAGGTAACGTGTATTGCACATGTTGGGCTGTTGTTTGAGACGAAGGTCCAAGTGGTGTAACCAACGGAGTGTTATGGGCTTTTTGGGGTCCAGGCGGTGTAACTGGTAGAGTGTTCTGGGCCTGTTGGGCAGTGGCTTGGGTTGTGGAACGTACAGAAGACTCGGATGCTTGTTGTTCCACCGTAGTGAGGAGTATTAGTGGTATGATCAATCGTAGTAGTGGGTTGATTGGCCATTGAGGTGAGAAAAATATGCATTAAGTTAGGAGTGTCATTTATTTAGGAGGGTGGTGAGGTAGATGCCATCGATCCAAATAGGAAAATGGTTTCATTAAAGGTAACATGTCTTGAGAGAATATTAGTGTTTAAATAAACACATCGATATCCACGATGACTGGATGGGTATTCCAAAAAGATTGAGGTGTAGCATGTTATTCAAGTTTATTTTTGGCATAAACATGTGGGTAACAAAAGCAGTCAAAGACACGCAAAGTTGTGTAATCGGGTTTGGTGCCAAACAAGCGGGTTTGAGGAATGTCATTAGCAATATATAAAAGGTAATAGCCATATTAAGGGCTTCAGCTCAAAATGTGAAGGTAAGTGAGCCTAAAAGAGGAGAGTTCTGATAAGATTGTTAAGAATGTGTATCACGCGTTCAGACTTTTTATTTTCTTTTTGTTTTAATATATTTTACTAGTGTAACCCATTAAAAAGAAAAGTATGGATTACGAGTATAATCTTATATTATTCTTTCGTAATTGTTTTGGGTTTCATTAATAATGATAAATTAAAATACAACTTCAGAATTGAAGGTTGAATATATATTTCAAGAAGAAGAAGAAAAATAATAATAATTGGATATCGTGGAATTCATTCGGTTGAAAGTTGTCATATCTACCAATCAGATAAGAGAGATATATCAATTTGATATACCCTTATATTTCTTCTAAACTTAGAAATCTCATGTTCATCATCTGATACATGCTTTGAACCAGTGGTTATATTTTGTGTATATATACGATATATGATATTTCTGAGATTATATGAGATTTATTTTTACAATTTAAACGTATTGCATGACAAAGTTTAAAAAAGAGTAACAGCTCTGTCTGTCGTTGGCCGCTATGGTAGAACCAGTTGAGGGACATGAGAGGTGGTGGTTTACCCTGCGGCGCATGTCATATAATTTTCACATTTTAAGACCAAACTTACAAGAATGGAAGGGGTACATAATTCCTCATCCACACCACTGGCTAACATTTAAAACGACATGAGTTTGGCATCGCTATTTATTCATCTTCGATCTCTTTACAAACTCTCTCCACATTTTTGTCATCTTATCTCTCACCTACTCAGTCTTTTTACATTTTCAAAAAATCTACATCACGTACACAACGAAGTAATACACTATGGTGACCCCAAAGAGGCGGAGTGGCATTTCCTAATACCACCGCTTTCGGGTCCACGGAATAACACACCACACTCGATGGAGGAGTACGTACTCGTCCTTTCTAGTTTCACATACCTTACATGTACCATTCCCATGTTTGTAAGGTCACACACAACATATTTAACATTCGTGTCATTGACTCCCTATAATTCTGATTCTTTTTTTCTTAATAATACTATATATGGAATTTCCTAGCTAAGATTTGTGTAGTTTAGGCTTATTGATGAAACTGGGCCCACTCTTTTTCTTAACAGTATTTTCTTGCTCCATTCTCCATTGCTCTTTTTCTTTCCTAATATATTTGCCAGCTTTTGCGTTGACATCAGGGCTAGACCAAAAAGAATCTCCACCATCCATAGAAGTTGATGGTTGACCCATGGGTTGAATGTCCGGTGAACTAGAGGTATTACTATTGAAGCTCCTAAGCCTAACAAAATGTTCCCCATAATATTTATATCTCCTCTCCGGCATATCAAAAGGTGGCGGCGGTGGTGGCCGTGGTATATACGATGACTCTGAGCTGCTGCTCATGGACGTCTGTCGGTTATAGTGTTGCTGAGTTTCTTGTTTACGCTGAGGTGGTGGTCTTGCCGGTGGTGGAGTCCATGATGACTGTGAGTTGCTGCTCTTAGAAGTATTATAGTCATAGTGTTGAGGTTCTAGATGTTGTGGTGGCCGTGTTGGTGGTAGTGGTGGTAGTTTTGAGGTTTTTAATGTAGGGTGTTTTTTGTTTTTGTTTCCTGGCGTAAATATGTTAGGGAAAAATGACCGTGATGGTGGTGGTGGTGGCGGCGGCGGTGCTGGTGTTGTTGTGACGGAGTGGATCTGTTTAGATTTTTTTCGGTTTTTAAACATATTGAATATAGATGGAGGTGGTGATGGTGCTCGTGCGGAAGTTGGAGTTGGAGTTGTAGCTGTAGTTGGAGCCGTATCCTGAGCTAGAATTGGTGTTGGAGCTGAAGCTGGAGTTGGTGGTATAGAGAGCCTCACACGACGTATAAACTTTACTTTTCGTCTAGATTGCCTTCTCTTTCTCTTCCTTTGATCATCAGATGATGCTCTTTGGCTTGCAATGTCACCTACTCGCGGATCAGCATGTATCCATGCCACCGGTGGAGGTGTAGGCGTGCGTTGATCATCACTATTTCCTGAAGCGTTCGTTGCTTCATCACTCAGGTGCCAATCTAATGTACAATATAACAAGGGGACATAATTTAGTAAGACAACATTTGTTAAAAATTTAAGATTGATGATTTACTAAATCAACATTTGTTAAAAAGTTACGAATGATATTATGGTATCTTGTCAATTACAAATAGTTCTTTTAACAACATTTTTCAAAATTTTATACCACATATCTTACAACATATCTTATACCAAAGACTTGGGTTTGTTGACAAAAGTTTTAATTAAAAAAATCACTAATTACCTGCATCATAAAAAAAAATTTCGTCGTCAACATCTTTAACATCTTCATATTCATAACTTTTGACTTGATTAACGGAAGATTCATCGTCCTCGGGATCAAAAACACGAAAAAGCATGGCAATGAGTACCAAGAAAAGATTAAAGCAAGATAAGGTGGATTTGAAGGAAGTTGGTTTGATGGCTTTTGGAACATGAGATAGGCAAAAGAGGAAAAGTAGAACAAGGATGGGGGGTACGAGGATGATGAGAACCACCGGATCAATGAGTGGTCGATGGCGGCGGTTAGTAGTGATGGCTGGTAGTTGAAATAACAAACTTGTTTGAGAGTCACCGTTATTTTTCTTCATTGTATTAACCTAAACGTACACTTGGTTTGAAAGAATTTTACAAACATGTATATATACTGTATTTTTGAATTGAAGGAGGTATATACTACTACAAAATGGACCTCTTGAAGTTTATAATGTAATAACAAGACTTTGTATATGCCCACGCTACGCGTTTTTGTTTCTATATGTACCTTCCATGCATTTTTCGACTTAAGATTAGAATTTTTCAAAGTATCATTGCTCGTAATCAAAAATCTTATATGGATGTGCTCATTGTGTACAATATATATAAATACATTTCAGATGTTATATTTACTTAGAGCACTGTTGATGCATAATCTGACGCGGGCTGGATTCAACGACTCTCCCTGGGCCGTTAGTCGTCTTCTCGAGCCCTGAGTAGACCTGTCAACAAAGAGAACCCGTTAGGAGTGGACCCGAGGCCGTAGCCCCGGGATCCACCTCCGACGGTCAAGTTAGTATCGATGCAATATAGCCTACAAGAATTAGGTTTAGAGTAACCTGTTGTGTTCTATGAAAAAGGGAATCCCAGCCCTATATTTATAGGGCATGGATTAGGGTTTAAGCGTAGAGTGGGCCGCTGTCTGCCGGGCCTGGCCCATTCCAGACTATACGTCCACAAGCCCCCCAAGTCTAGTGTGACATAGTGCATGGCTATGTTNTAGAGTAACCTGTTGTGTTCTATGAAAAAGGGAATCCCAGCCCTATATTTATAGGGCAGGGATTAGGGTTTAAGCGTAGAGTAGGCCGCTGTCTGCCGGGCCTGGCCCATTCCAGACTATTCGTCCACAAGCCCCCCAAGTCTAGTGTGACATAGTGCATGGCTATGTTATGCTAGACTTAAGTTCTGTTCATGGCCGCGTAGGCCCAATCAACCATGACGGCATGACCCATGTGTGCGCAACTCAGGTGTGCACATAGGACGGACTATACTGCGCAGCCTAAATGCGACATTGCGCAATGCGACAGTGCGCACTGGTTGTCCCAGAGGCGCAGTCCTGTTTAGCCCATTAGACTATATCCGAATCCGCGACCTTGTAGGCGCGTCCGTGGTGACCATGTTTTATCCTGAGTAACACCCGTTCTTACATGACGGGGAGGGATGCGCATATGCTAGGTTTCCCGCCACAGTGTGACAGTAAAGACCCCGTAAGAACGGTGCGCGCTGTGCGCGACAAGGATTGTGAGAGTCTCACAATGGTGAAGGTGGATCTCATATGCTGCATCCTGGGTAAGGGCGTACCTTTTGTACCAGTAGCGATGCAGCATGGTGCGACAGAAGACATGCTTCTGTGGCAAAGGTGTGCGCTGTGCGCGACAAGGAGGTGCGAACATTACATCCGTCTTTACAACCGACAGAGGACGTCTCCCCTGCGGCAAGATGGTGCGAACATTTAAATCCGTCTTTGTACCGGGCTTGCAATACCTCTTACGTACGATCTGCTTCCAAATATACCTGAGTGATGCGTACGGAAACAGTGGTATTATATTCCCTGGTAGCCCCCCAAGTTTGATGGTGCTACTCTTGTAGGAGCATTAAACTTAGTTATTCAAATCCTGAAAAACACTTAATGCAAATATTAAAAGTATATGCCGCGAATCGCAACATATAAAACCTAATGAAGTAAAAGATTAGCGTGAAGCAATATATAGCACATAGCATATAAGAGAAGTAGTAGTGCGAATTACACCNCCTGAAAAACATTTAATGCAAGTAATAAAAGTATATGCCGCGAATCGCAACATATAAAACCTAATGAAGTAAAAGATTAGCGTGAAGCAATATATAGCACATAGCATATAAGAGAAGTAGTAGTGCGAATTACACCTATCGTGAGGTTTTACAAACTACATAAATAATTAATTGTTTTTTTTAAATATATATATAAAAAAACAATAACCCGGATGGACGCACCGTGACCGCGACTAATAGTTTCAATTGCGCGCACAGACGCAGATGGATGTATCGTGACGCATAGACTCGAACGTTTGTGGATGATCGCAGAGGAACATAACATGACCACGGCTTTTGCCCAGTGCGCTCATGGCGATTGGCTAGAATCGTGGTGTCTGTTCAATAGCGCGTAGCTAATCTGCGAAGATGTCCGAACGCACAGCCTAACGCGGGTAGATTTATCGTGACTGCGTTGTTCGAACGTGAAAACAAGCGCGAACAGGCATACCAACTGTAAAAACATTATGTGCGCGAATTAATTCGCGGCTAAAAGATAAAGTATGTCCGATTGTGCGGACTTAGTGCGGCTATAGGTAAAATCGTGTTTACCAAGTTTAAAAGATTTACATAAAATCTTCTGAATATTTAAAAGATAACATATCTTACCTATTTAAAAGACATGCACAAAAAATATTGGGATATCTTTTTAAATTTTAGAAAACATTGATAGAACAGTGCTTGCGTCACATAAACCAATTCGAATACTTAAATAAGTATACGTTCGAACTGATGAGTGAGGGATCTAGACAAAATAAACAAAGACTATAATCCTTGTTATATTTATATGCTACGTATGAACAGATCAAACAAAGTCAATATAACTTTGTGATGTTGCTGTATATGTTGACCAAAGAATTATAAATAATAGCTTTAGATTCAATAACTGTGTTTTGGTTTTTGCTTTCTGTCGCGTACTAGCAGAAAATAAAGAATGAATACCGCATCGGCCGGGTTTTAAAGTGCAACCCAAAAAATATACAAAGTTTTAAAGTTACCGGCTTTTGAACTCGATGGTTGCTTTCCGGTGATGTGAGAGCACGAAACTTGTTGTAGTCATGTCCCACGGATGGCGCCACTTGTTGATGCATAATCTGGCGCGGACTGATTCGACGACCCTCCCTGGGCCGTTAGTCGTCTTCTCGAGCCCTAAGTAGACCTGTCAACAAAGAGAACCCGTTAGTAGTGGACCCGAGGCCGTAGCCCGGGGATCCACCTCCGACGGTCAAGTTAGTGTCGATGCGATGTAGCATATAATAGTTAGGTTTAGAGTAACCTGTTGTGTTCTATGAAAAAGGGAATCCCAGCCCTATATTTATAGGGCATGGATTAGGGTTTAAGCGTAGAGTGGGCCGCTGTCTGCCGGGCCTGGCCCATTCCAGACTATACGTCCACAAGCACTAAGTATGTTAACCTCAAGTGACACTTTCATCCACTGTCACGTCAGCGCCACATCAGCTTGAACCTTTTCACCTTAACTCAAAAAAAAAAAAAAAAAAAAAAAAAAAAAAAAAAAAAAAAAAAAAAAAAAAAAAAATTATCATCGCCTAACCTTAACTCAACTATTTTCAAATTCAACCCCTAAACTAAAACTTATACTTCATCTAATAAAAAAAACATAACATTAATTCTCAAATATACTACAATACGAAATCAAAAAACAAATGTTACAACGAAAAAAAAATTACGAAATAATAAAAACACACCACAAAGCAAACTAAAACATAAAAGAAATTACGAAATACAATTAAATCTAATGACAAGGTTGCAAGTTTTATTTTTTGACGATTCGATCCTTTTCTTCATTGATCCAACCAACAACGTTTGGATCCTTGCCGGCAGTGTCAAGCAACAAAAACTTCATCTCTTCCAACCTTGTTATTGTTTCATCTTTTTTCGCAGCCGCCCGATACGCCTTGGATGCATCTTCCCCTTTTATATGATACTCGTGTTGCATAACCTCCCCGAATTGGCTTGAGGAGCTCGTTCCTCCGGTACTTGATCCCCCGGTACTTGTCGTGCTCTCAGATTTGGCTTTCTTCGAAGCACGCTTTTTTCCCATGGGACGCGGTTCCTCATCATGACCAAATAACGCCTCGTTTGTTTGTTTTGGGAAATCTCCGGTTAATTCAAGCGGATCCAGCGTGTCCATTTCTAATGAGTACGCAAAACATCCCAAACCTCCTCGTTGGTAAATGCCGCAATTTTGTGCTCGTCACGATACATTTGTTTCGCCCGTTTGAGGATATCTATCCCATTTTTCCCACTTTTTTGTTCGCGTTGAACTTCATGCAATCACGGTTCAACGTTTTCCACTTGCCTTGTAGCATATCATTGTTGCATTTTTGAAAGCTGAGTCTATTAAACTCATTTATTGCCCGTTGCCAAAACTTATCGCGAGCTTGTGCACGCCCGACTTGCGGATCCTCGGTAGCGGCTACATAACACTTGGCAAGTAATTTTTCCTCACTTGATTTCCATCGTGTGTTTACAAAGTCGTTATTTTCTTCATTCTCGTCAATTGGTTCGATAGGTTCGGGATCTTTGGATTTTTTGGCCTTTCGTGTACCACGATTTTTGGGCTTTGGAAGAGACGTGGGTGTTTCGGGAACCTGATGTGTTTCGGTTTGTGAGTGTTGTGAGAATTGTAGATTTTGGAAATTGGTGTTTAGTGTGTTTTGTTGGCTTTGTTCCCAATATAGAAATCGTTGGTGTTGTAGGTAAAGTTATTGGCTCAACAAGCAAAGTGGGTTGGGGAAAGACATGTTGGGTGATTGATGAACTCGCGTTTGGGTTTGAAGATGAACCCGCGTTTGGGTTATTTCATCCACCCATGAGAGTCATGAAACTATCGTCGTGGTTGTTAAATCCCGACATGTTTTTTTTAGCAAATGGAAGTGTATGATAGATTAGATTGAGTTGTGAAAGTGTGAAAAAAAAGTGTTGTGTTAATTGGGTATTTATAATAATAGGAAAAAGGTTTTTTTTTTCAACTAGCTGTTTCTATACATTGACTCGTTGAGGGGGTGGAAATGATTTTTTTTTAAACTCAACGGCTATATATCTGTTTGAGGAGGTGGAGGTGATTTTTTTTTACTCGATCTCACCTTTAACATGGCGTTAAACCGCTAAAGTGCCAAGTTAACGCAGGTTTAACGTTGGATGGTGGTGTGTTNTTGTGAGTGTTGTGAGAATTGTAGATTTTGGAAATTGGTGTTTAGTGTGTTTTGTTGGCTTTGTTCCCAATATAGAAATCGTTGGTGTTGTAGGTAAAGTTATTGGCTCAACAAGCAAAGTGGGTTGGGGAAAGACATGTTGGGTGATTGATGAACTCGCGTTTGGGTTTGAAGATGAACCCGCGTTTGGGTTATTTCATCCACCCATGAGAGTCATGAAACTATCGTCGTGGTTGTTAAATCCCGACATGTTTTTTTTAGCAAATGGAAGTGTATGATAGATTAGATTGAGTTGTGAAAGTGTGAAAAAAAAGTGTTGTGTTAATTGGGTATTTATAATAGTAGGAAAAATGTTTTTTTTTTCAACTAGCTGTTTCTATACATTGACTCGTTGAGGGGGTGGAAATGATTTTTTTTTAAACTCAACGGCTATATATCTGTTTGAGGAGGTGGAGGTGATTTTTTTTTACTCGATCTCACCTTTAACATGGCGTTAAACCGCTAAAGTGCCAAGTTAACGCAGGTTTAACGTTGGATGGTGGTGTGTTAACGCAGGCGTTAACGCGAGAATGTGAAACTTTCACCTCCCTCCCACATTAAGACACCTTATGCTCTTAGAGTTGAGATCAATGTAAAACCAAAATTATATAAAGATGCAATGAATTTTAGCCACTCATTTTTTAAAATAAATCACTTTTCACCTCTTTATTAAAAACAAACTATCTTGCAAACGGTAAATCGTCAAGTGAAAAAAAATACACAATCCCGACGAGCATTTTTTTATCTTTCAGTAGACGGGCACTTTGATATATACTTTCGACGAATTTTTCTTCGATATACTCGTGCTGAAGGTGAAATTTTATTTTATTTGTTTTGATAAAAAAATTGATGGCCAAGATTGGTTCATCGCGTCTTTAAAGAATATTTGATCTACGTTAAACTTTTCTTTATTTAATTATTCAAACATGTTAGGAGATATGCATATTTGAAAAATATATGTTACTACTGAATCTTCTAAGTGTTGCTATTGAACCCTCCACGTAGGAACGGCGAGCTTGTTCGAAGAGCTGTACCGAGTGCTCTAAGGAATAATGTAGCATTTAACAATCTCTCTTGTCTACGGGCTATGGCTATAGGCATAGCTTGCTGAGTACGAGTACAATCTTAGAAACATTCTTCTCTAACAACGGATCCATTTGGGTTTCTTATTCCATTCGTGGGTTTTCTGATTGTTAGAGACTCCCGAATCACGCTACAAAATTATATAATCATTATATTTATTTATTAATTAATCATATGACAATATGTATCCATTGTTAGGTGATGTTCCGCTGCATTTGTATGTTTATATTATGTTACTCCCTCCGTCTTAAAATTATTGTCCATATTTCCTTTTTAGGATGTCCCAAATTAATTGTCCATTTTTCTTATTAAGTAAAACTAGAGAATCTACTGGAGGAATATTTCATTTTAGTGATTGAAAATTAAAGTGCACCCACTTTTATTAAACTTTGTGATTTCTCTCTCATGACAAGAAATTTGAGACGGGGGAGTATTTATTTCATCATCACCTATAGATTGTTGCTTTGAAGTAAAGGGAGTGTTTAAGAAAGAGTCGAACTGTTCGTGAGCTACTCAAGCCTAGCCTGTTAAAAAGTCGAGCTCGAGCTCAAGCTCAAACTCGAGCTTAACCTTAATCTTGTTTAACATACAGCTCGAGCCTAAGCTTTAGATATCGTGCTTGATTAGGCTCGTAATCATAAATAAGCTCCTAGATTATTGTAAATTAGATATCGTATAATCTCTTATATAATACTCCTTAAGAGAATTCAAAAATATGGAAAAAAGGGTACAAAGAACAATTGAAATTTGACAAATGAGAGTGCACCATTTTGTCACGTAACGAAATTGAGCATTTTTATTTGCCAATAAAAGTCAAAGTTGGCTTCAATTTAGTAAAACTTTTCTAATTTCATCCAACAAAATAAATATGTATAATACATGCGTCGATTTTATAAAAAGCAAAAACCGAAAAAAGAGTGGGTAATTAATAAAAATTTGGGTTTTAAATTTTAAATAAATTATCTAAGATTAAGTAAACTTATTAATTTTCATTTTTTTTTATTAACTTTGTAAATTTAATAAATACCCCTTAGAATTTATACTCCTTATATTTCGTATATATTTTTTTTAAAATACATTATATTTTGTTGTTATTTATATATATTATTATCATTATATAATAAATTAATGTATATGCACGGAGTTATAAATATCAAAATGAAAGCACGAGTTATTATTATATGTAAATAAAAACATGAAGTTATACATATGCGAACGACTCATGTTATTTTTTTTATAAGATCAAGTAAAGATATCTAGAATAGTACATTTCTTTGTTATCAGCATTCAATAACGACTCATATTATTTCTTTTTAAAAGTTTAAACCATGTGTACAACTGTTTAAAAATAAAACGGCTAAAATCACTATTAACATGAATACACATATTATACTATATATTAAATGGCGTCGCATACGACGCCGTTTTTTCCCTGGGTTTCCCGCCAAAAACCTTGGGCTACCATTGATCCACCGCATAAAGCCCAAAAAGTTGCCAGATCCAAATCTCGATTGTATAATTAATTCCATCAGTACAAAATACAAAGGGTTCCAGATTCATCCACATCCAGAACCTTCATGCGCTTTCTCATTCCAATAGCAGACCAGGTGTTATGTGAAGGGGTAATATTTTTTGAGGGTTTGGTTCATTTGCCTGAATGTTTTTGGGGTTTTTCCATCTCATGGTCTTAATTTCATTTTTTTTTCTTTTTTAATTTCAGCTTTATTCTTAAATCCCTAATTTATTAATTAAATTTTTTTCCTATTATATATCATAATTTTAGGGTGTTGATGTTGCTACTGTTCAAGGCACCACTGATGTTTGACCGTCCTTTAGTGATTTAACTTTAAAACAAAGTTATTTAAATATCATTACTCGTTATACATTCTGCTCAAATCTCGTGTGTGTGCAGGTTCTAAACATAGTCTTTTGAATAAGTTATTAAAATAAAATGGTGTATTCAATAAGCTTCATTCTCTTCAAAACGCATAAAAATTAATTTTTTTTATCCTATGGACATGTTATTATAGTTAATTTTTCAAAAAGAAAAAAAAAATTAATAGTCGAGTTTAAACCGAGCTCGAGCTTTAGCAATGACTTACGATCCAAGCTCAAGCTTTGCATTAAAGGCTCGAAACAACATGAGCTTGAGCTTCCTTTAGACTTAACCAGCCGAGCTTGAGACTTATCAAGCTCAAGCTCGGCTCATTTACATCCATAGGTTTATATGCCAAGCTATGCATGTTTTATTTTTCTGTGTCTCATACTATTTTTCTTCTAAATCGAATAAAGTTAACTACTAATGTATGTATATGACGATGGACATAATTCATCAACTAACTATGTGTTCAAGTTTCGATTAAGACACATAAAATGTATTGGGGCAATTGCATATATACCCATTAAAACTTGCATATTGCATATATACTCAAAACATGTTTAATTTGCATTGTACATCATGCATTGAAAACTTGTATTTTGGAGAAATATACAAGTTTTTTAGTTTTAGTGTGTATATATGCAATTTTTCCAAATGTAATTATTGTAATGGATTAAGATGTTTTATGTTGAGAGATCAACATCACTAGTTTTTCTTAAATGTGATGAGAGCATCTAGCTCTAATCATACTATCTTATAAAACACAAAGAAACTTTTAGGTATTAAATGTCTTAAAATTCAGTAGTACAAATTTTATTGTTAAAGGTACAAGTAATTTAAACACAATTAGACATTCAATGCCTTAAAATTAAACAATACAACTAATAAAATAAAATGTACAAGTAAATTAAACACAATCTTAAAACATTGAATATCTCTAAAACTTAATTTCTAACATTAAACAAATTAAATATCAGAAGTCTTAAAATTAAGACATATAACATATAAACCACTTGGTACAAATCAATTAAACACACATGTTAAAATCTTAAAATTAACACTACAACATTAAACACACTATTTAATATTATTTTTAAAGCACCCATATAATAAAAAATACATGTTAAAATACACATTGTACAAACAAATAAAACATACAGGGAATTTAGTGGTGGTCATGGTCGTGAAGATGATTATGATGACTATAATTATGATGACTATGCAGATCAGGTCTACGATCTTCTAGGGAATTTAGATGCCTTGTATGACACGTATGGTATCAAGCTCCAAGGCCTTGGTAGAAAGTAATTTTCTTTTCATAGGAGTCTAATGGTATCGTTTGAGTAATGGTTTTTTTTTTCTTATTTAGAGAATTGGAAGTATCTTTTTATGTAAGCTTTTTCGCCTATGTAATGGACTGAGATATGGGATTCGCCCATATCCTTTGTAGTTAAACGTTTTTTGGAGTAATATATTTACCGGGTCTTTTGACCTTTTACCAATAAATAAATAAATAAAAGCTTTATACAATTACTCCGTGTATGCTAACAAGTTGATGTTACATATAATTTTGAAAACCGGACCGGACCACGGGTTCAACCACAATCCAAAGTCACCATCGGTTCAGCTAGCCAATAAAATCCGTTCAAAAACGAAACGGATAGGACCAGACGGAACCAGTAAAAAGTGTAAACTGGGTCGGACTGTGATCATTTTTTTCTCCGGTTAATCAGTTTATCATTGTTATTTTGCGACACCTAAACTTT
>LBNU01039089.1:58632-69971 GCA_014162995.1 Artemisia annua
AAATAAAAAAAAAAAAAAAAAAAAAAAAAACTTATCTTCGCTAACCTTAACTCAACCTATTTTCAAATCAACCCTAAACTAAAAACTTATACTTCATCTAATAAAAAAACATAACATAATTCTCAAATATACTACCAATACGAAAATCAAAAACAAATGTTTACAACGAAAAAAAATTACGAAATAATAAAAAACACACCACAAAGCAAACTAAAACATAAAAAAATTACGAAATACAATTATAATCTAATGACAAGGTGCAAGTTTTATTTTTTTGACGATTCGATCACTTTTCCTTCATTGATCCAACCAACCAACTTTGGTCCTTGCGCGCAGATGTCAAGCAACAAAACTTCATCTTTCCAACCTTGTTAATTGTTTCATCTTTTTTCGCAGCCGCCCGATCGCCTTGGATGCATCTTCCCCTTTTATATGCATACTCGTGTTGCATAACCTCCCCGAATGGCTTGAGGAGGCTCGTTCCTTCCCGGTACTTGATCCCCCGGTACTTGTCGTGCTCTCAGATTTGGCTTTCTTCGAAGCACGCTTTTTTCCCATGGGACGCGGTTCCTCATCATGACCAAATAACGCCTCGTTTGTTTGTTTTGGGAAATCTCCGGTTAATTCAAGCGGATCCAGCGTGTCCATTTCTAATGAGTACGCAAAACATCCCAAACCTCCTCGTTGGTAAATGCCGCAATTTTGTGCTCGTCACGATACATTTGTTTCGCCCGTTTGAGGATATCTATCCCATTTTTCCCACTTTTTTGTTCGCGTTGAACTTCATGCAATCACGGTTCAACGTTTTCCACTTGCCTTGTAGCATATCATTGTTGCATTTTTGAAAGCTGAGTCTATTAAACTCATTTATTGCCCGTTGCCAAAACTTATCGCGAGCTTGTGCACGCCCGACTTGCGGATCCTCGGTAGCGGCTACATAACACTTGGCAAGTAATTTTTCCTCACTTGATTGCCATCGTGTGTTTACAAAGTCGTTATTTTCTTCATTCTCGTCAATTGGTTCGATAGGTTCGGGATCTTTGGATTTTTTGGCCTTTCGTGTACCACGATTTTTGGGCTTTGGAGGAGACGTGGGTGTTTCGGGAACCTCATGTGTTTCGATTTGTGAGTGTTGTGAGAATTGTAGATTTTGGAAATTGGTGTTTAGTGTGTTTTGTTGGCTTTGTTCCCAATATAGAAATCGTTGGTGTTGTAGCTAAAGTTATTGGCTCAACAAGCAAAGTGGGTTGGGGAAAGACATGTTGGGTGATTGATGAACTCGCGTTCGGGTTTGAAGATGAACCCGCGTTTGGGTTATTTCACCCACCCATGAGATTCATGAAACTATCGTCGTCATTGTTAAATCCCGACATGTTTTTTTTAGCAAATGGAAGTGTATGATAGATTAGATTGAGTTGTGAAAGTGTGAAAAAAAAGTGTTGTGTTAATTGGGTATTTATAATAGTAGGAAAAATGTTTTTTTTTTCAACTAGCCGTTTCTATACATTGACTCGTTGAGGGGGTGGAAATGATTTTTTTTTAAACTCAACGGCTATATATCCGTTTGAGGAGGTGGAGGTGATTTTTTTTTACTCGATCTCACCTTTAACGTGGCGTTAAACCGCTAAAGTGCCAAGTTAACGCAGGTTTAACGTTGGATGGTGGTGTGTTAACGCAGGTGTTAACGCGAGAATGTGAAACTTTCACCTCCCTCCCACATTAAGACACCTTATGCTCTTAGAGTTGAGATCAATGTAAAACCAAAATTATATAAAGATGCAATGAATTTTAGCCACTCATTTTTTAAAATAAATCACTTTTCACCTCTTTATTAAAAACAAACTATCTTGCAAACGGTAAATCGTCAAGTGAAAAAAAATACACAATCCCGACGAGCATTTTTTTATCTTTCAGTAGACGGGCACTTTGATATATACTTTCGACGAATTTTTCTTCGATATA
Organism: Artemisia annua; assembly: GCA_014162995.1. Classification (NCBI taxonomy): domain Eukaryota; kingdom Viridiplantae; phylum Streptophyta; class Magnoliopsida; order Asterales; family Asteraceae; genus Artemisia; species Artemisia annua. The sequence goes on from LBNU01039089.1 coordinate 60,595, forward strand.
CTCGTGCTGAAGGTGAAATTTTATTTTATTTGTTTTGATAAAAAAATTGATGGCCAAGATTGGTTCATCGCGTCTTTAAAGAATATTTGATCTACGTTAAACTTTTCTTTATTTAATTATTCAAACATGTTAGGAGATATGCATATTTGAAAAATATATGTTACTACTGAATCTTCTAAGTGTTGCTATTGAACCCTCCACGTAGGAACGGCGAGCTTGTTCGAAGAGCTGTACCGAGTGCTCTAAGGAATAATGTAGCATTTAACAATCTCTCTTGTCTACGGGCTATGGCTATAGGCATAGCTTGCTGAGTACGAGTACAATCTTAGAAACATTCTTCTCTAACAACGGATCCATTTGGGTTTCTTATTCCATTCGTGGGTTTTCTGATTGTTAGAGACTCCCGAATCACGCTACAAAATTATATAATCATTATATTTATTTATTAATTAATCATATGACAATATGTATCCATTGTTAGGTGATGTTCCGCTGCATTTGTATGTTTATATTATGTTACTCCCTCCGTCTTAAAATTATTGTCCATATTTCCTTTTTAGGATGTCCCAAATTAATTGTCCATTTTTCTTATTAAGTAAAACTAGAGAATCTAGTGGAGGAATATTTCATTTTAGTGATTGAAAATTAAAGTGCACCCACTTTTATTAAACTTTGTGATTTCTCTCTCATGACAAGAAATTTGAGACGGGGGAGTATTTATTTCATCATCACCTATAGATTGTTGCTTTGAAGTAAAGGGAGTGTTTAAGAAAGAGTCGAACTGTTCGTGAGCTACTCAAGCCTGGCCAGTTAAAAAGTCGAGCTCGAGCTCAAGCTCAAACTCGAGCTTAACCTTAATCTTGTTTAACATACAGCTCGAGCCTAAGCTTTAGATATCCTGCTTGATTAGGCTCGTAAGCATAAATAAGCTCCTAGATTATTGTAAATTAGATATCGTATAATCTCTTATATAATACTCCTTAAGAGAATTCAAAAATATGGAAAAAAAGGTACAAAGAACAATTGAAATTTGACAAATGAGAGTGCACCATTTTGTCACGTAACGAAATTGAGCATTTTTATTTGCCAATAAAAGTCAAAGTTGGCTTCAATTTAGTAAAACTTTTCTAATTTCATCCAACAAAATAAATATGTATAATAATACATGCGTCGATTTTATAAAAAGCAAAAACCGAAAAAAGAGTGGGTAATTAATAAAAATTTGGGTTTTAAATTTTAAATAAATTATCTAAAAGATTAAGTAAACTTATTAATTTTCATGTTTTTTTATTAACTTTGTAAATTTAATAAATACCCTTAGAATTTATACTCCTTCTATTTCGTATATATTTTTTAAAATACATTATATTTTGTTGTTATTTACATATATTATTATCATTATATAATAAATTAATGTATATGCACGGAGTTATAAATATCAAAATGAAAGCACGAGTTATTATTATATGTAAATAAAAACATGAAGTTATACATATGCGAACGACTCATGTTATTTTTTTATAAGATCAAGTAAAGATATCTAGAATAGTACATTTCTTTGCTATCAGCATTCAATAACGACTCATATTATTTCTTTTTAAAAGTTTAAACCATGTGTACAACTGTTTAAAAATAAAACGGCTAAAATCACTATTAACATGAATACACATATTGAAATAATGGCACGACCCCACGAGTTGTTGTGAGAGAAAAATAAATACACGAGATTGTATATATAGCAACGACACATATTTTTTCAAGGGCCATTACATGCTATGCGAGTTAAACTTAAGAAAAATGACTGAGGTCTAAAATGTAACTAATTATGTGCCTAAATAAATGTGACAATAAGTTTTTCATTTGTGAAAAAGTGAGTCTCACTTCTGTCACCAACAACGATGCTGACACACTGGGTTAGATATATAACCAGACCGTTAGGCATGTCAATTAATGCGCTAAGTTTAAACAACATCAACCTAAACATCATACTAGTTAAACTCAATCAAATCTTTCACGGAACAAAAATCTATGCAAAATATTAATCGATATTAACGCATAATTGAAACTTATGTAAAAAAAACTGCGTGTGCACATGTATTCTAACTATATAATTAAAAAGATTTAATATAAGTTTATAGAAAAATCTTAAACTTTACAAAACCATGAATTTATTAATTGTCACATGATTTAACTTTAAAACAAAGTTATTTAAATATCATTACTCGTTATACATTCTGCTCAAATCTCGTGTGAGGTTCTAAACATAGTCTTTTGAATAAGTTATTAAAATAAAATGTTGTATTCAATAAGCTTCATTCTCTTCAAAACGCATAAAAATTAATTTTTTTTATCCTATGGACATGTTATTATAGTTAATTTTTCAAAAAGAAAAGAAAATTAATAGTCGAGTTTAAACCGAGCTCGAGCTTTAGCAATGACTTACGATCCAAGCTCAAGCTTTGCATTAAAGGCTCGAAACAACATGAGCTTGAGCTTCCTTTAGACTTAACCAGCCGAGCTTGAGACTTATCAAGCTCAAGCTCGGCTCATTTACACCCATAGGTTTATATGCCAAGCTATGCATGTTTTATTTTTCTGTGTCTCATACTATTTTTCTTCTAAATCGAATAAAGTTAACTACTAATGTATGTATATGACGATGGACATAATTCATCAACTAACTATGTGTTCAAGTTTCGATTAAGACACAAATGTATTGGGGCAATTGCATATATACCCATTAAAACTTACATATTGCATATATACTCAAAACATGTTTAATTTGCATTGTACATCATGCATTGAAAACTTGTATTTTGGAGAAATATACAAGTTTTTTAGTTTTAGTGTGTATATATGCAATTTTTCCAAATGTAATTATTGTAATGGATTAAGATGTTTTATGTTGAGAGATCAACATCACTAGTTTTTCTTAAATGTGATGAGAGCATCTAGCTCTAATCATACTATCTTATAAAACACAAAGAAACTATTAGGTATTAAATGCCTTAAAATTCAGTAGTACAAATTTTATTGTTAAAGGTACAAGTAATTTAAACACAATTAGACATTCAATGCCTTAAAATTAAACAATACAACTAATAAAACAAACTGTACAAGTAAATTAAACACAATCTTAAAATATTGAATATCTCTAAAACTTAATTTCTAACATTAAACAAATTAAATATCAGAAGTCTGAAAATTAAGACATATAACATATAAACCACTTGGTACAAATCAATTAAACACACATGTTAAAATCTTAAAATTAACACTACAACATTAAACACACTATTTAATATTATTTTTAAAGCACCCCTATGATAAAAAATACATGTTAAAATACACATTGTACAAACAAATAAATCATACAGGGAATTTGGTGGTGGTCATGGTCGTGAAGATGATTATGATGACTATAATTATGATGACTATGCAGATCAGGTCTACGATCTTCTAAGGAATTTGGATGCCTTGTATGACACGTATTGTATCAAGCTCCAAGGCCTTGGTAGAAAGTAATTTTGTTTTCATAGGAGTCTAATGGTATCTTTTGAGTAATGTTTTTTTCTTTTCAATCAATCCATTTNGGGTCTTTTGACCTTTTACCAATAAATAAATAAATAAAAGCTTTATACAATTACTCCGTGTATGCTAACAAGTTGATATTGCATATAATTTTAAAAACCGGACCGGACCACGGGTTCAACCACAATCCAAAGTCACCATCGGTTCAGCTAGCCAATAAAATCCGTTCAAAAACGAAACGGATAGGACCAGACGGAACCAGTAAAAAGTGTAAACTGGGTCGGACTGTGATCATTTTTTTCTCCGGTTAATCAGTTTGTCATTGTTATTTTGCTGACGCCTAAACTTTAATCACAAGGTACCCGCCGCTGCAACGAGCGAATACCCTACTAGTTTCATATTAATAGAGGTGTAAATAAAAACCATTTGTGTAAATTACTATAAAATGTTAAATCATCGAGAGCGATAGAGAGTGATAGTAGTATATTCAAACAGCCGAGTATATTCTTTGTGTTCCATCTTCGTTGCAGCTTCTATGAAATTGACAGTTACCTTCTCTACTTATTCTCCTATATATTATAATGCAATCGTCTTACGTTTGGCCTTCAATATTAAGAACTTCAAAATTCAACACACCATCCGCTACTTATTTACTTGGAAGTTTTCTTGAATCTTTATCCTCCATGCATGTTCCTCCATTCTCACTCTCCACACAGTTACGTGTACACACCGATCCGGCTTTCATGGAACGTTACACGTTGAAGTTGACTTGATAGAGCTTATTGCCACCTCTCAGCTATCATCATTAATGGATTAATATATGTATATAGTTGTGTCATTTCTCAAGCTTCAGAAAAACTGTAAGTTAGAAAATAAGGCAATAATCGATTGGGTATTATGTGAATTAGTAAAAAAAAAAAGTTTTTTTCAGCTGCTATTTGTTACGTAACATGTTTCAATTTGATCATCTCATTGCCTTCGCGTTTTTATATGCAATATATTAGAAGTAAAACTTAAGAGGTTTATTTGTATTTAGTAATATAAATTAGGAATAGTCCATAACCAGGATTAATTAAGCCTGCCTTGCAAGGCAAGGAAGCCCTATACGGCCGGTTTCATGTTGAGGTCAGTTGGAGAGACTCCTTATCCGACCATTGTATAGTTTCCTAACCTCCCATCTCTATAAATAGAGGTGAGGGAAATGATAGTTAATTCATTCTTTATTCCTTGTTGTAATAGCTTTATTAGGTCGATTAGTAAAGGAAGATTTCTTTAGTCTCGTCTAGCACTTTAAACTTTGACTTATCTTCGGTCATATGATGAGATAACCCATTATCCATGTGCCAAGCTATATGTGTTTTGTTTTTCTACGCGTCTCATACTGTTTTTCTTCTAAATTGAATAAAGTGAACTACTAATGTATGTATAGGGTACATAATTCATCAACTAACTATATGTTCAAGTTCCGATTAAGACACATACAAATGTATTTTATTGTAATGGATTTAGATGCCTCATGTTGAGAGATCAACATCACTCGTTTATCTTAAATGTGATGAGAAAATCTAGCTCTAGTTCGATATTAATAGAGGTTCAAATAAAGACCATTTGTGTAAATCATCGATCGAGAGTGATAATAGGATATATATTCAAACTACCGAGTATATTCTTTGTGTTCCAACTTCGTAGCAGCTTCTATGAAATTGGAAGTTACCTTCCTTAATTCTTCTCATATATATTATATTATATGCAATCGTCATCATGTTTGGCCTTCTAAATTAACACCTTTAAATAAGAAAGCATGCACCACCTGCTACTTAATTACTTGGAAGTTTTCTCAGAGTCTTGATACGCAACTTAATTTCCACACAGTAACCTGCACCTATGGATTGAGTTTGGGATTTCATGGAGCGTTACGCGTTAAAGTTGACTCCATAGAACTAATTGCCACCTCTTCGCTAACACTATCAATGGAGAAATATATAATGCAAAATCTTTATTAATGCATCATACTTGCCACAAATGTGACTTTCGTGTACTAAACAAATAACTTTTTTCTTATATGGGCACTAAACTTCCTTTTTTGGTCTTTTTGATTTACTTTTTAACGTTTTTGCCCCTCAGATTTTTATAATCCAAGGGCAAAAATGTTAAAAGGTACATCAAAAAGACCAAAAATGAAGGTTTAGTACCTATATAAGAAAAGTTTTTAATTTGCTACACGGAAGTCACAAACATGACAAGTTCAGTACATTAATAAATATTTTGCCCCAATATATACTTTTCTGTTACAATTTCTCAAGCTTTAGAATTCAGAAACTAAAACTCGGAAGATGAGGTAATCATGGATTGGGTACTTGTTAATGATGTGAATTGTTAAAAACTTTTTTCTCCCAATTTCTACATAATATGTTTTAGGTTAATCATTATTGCAATGGCATGTTTTATGAATAAATGATGTGGTGTCAGTGTCATCTACTTGCTATGATGGATAGATCTTTGATCGATCGAGTTCATAGGATGCTTAGTGGGGCTTGTACACATGGATGGACCTACATGGATGTCGGGTGTGGCACGGGTCACGGTTGCAAAGTGTATTTTAAAAAAAAAAAAAGAAAAAAAAAGAAAAAAAAAATGTGCAACCCCCGATATTTTTGCTATTATCTTTGCGGTGCAACTAATTTAAATTAGCAAAAAAATTCTTTCTGGTGCGAATTTTGTGCTTATGATTGGAAAAAATTTGTGCAACACCTTTTTGAAAATCCTAGTTCCGTCCCTGCTTGTACGACTGCAAATGCAACGCTTAATTCGCGGGATATGCCTTTTAACATAAGAGTATCCACTATGCAAAACATTCTATGTAATAGAATGATGTAACTTGTTTAATACATGGAAAATACCCTGTGGGTGACTTTCAAGTTTCAACCCATTTGACTGTTTATCTTTAGGCCATTCATTCTCTTCTATTTAATTTATTTACCAATTTGACAGTTTACTTGAATCACTTCATTCATACGTAATGGGTAATTCTTCGATGTCATGTGTTGAGAAAGTTAAAAAAAACAAGAACTTGCACCGTCGAAGCAGCTAGACAAGCTTGATCCCTATATATCGTATGTACGTCAGTTTAAAAAAATTTAAACATGTTTTTATTTGTTTCTAGTTGATTAGTTAGATCACTTTGATACCGAATTTACCATTTTATAACCTGATTGTCAGGGGCGGAGCTAGTAGGGTGACTAGCGGGTGCTGAGCCACCCCTAATCAACGCACTTTATTCATTAGTTATATAGCCCATAAGCTAGTTTCTTAATAATATTTGTAACAAGCCCCCCTTATTTCTATTGAAATTTTGAATAACTTAAAGTACAAAATCAAAATAAATTTAATTGACAAATTATTCTTTCTAAGTTAGCTTAGATCCTAATTATTGTAGTGTTAAATTGAATCGTGGGTTAAAAGAACTATAGATTCATTCTTCGAGGGTTATTTGTATTGCTATAATTTATACGTTAATTCCGGCCCTCCTTAACTTCAAATCTTGGCTCCGCCCCTGCTGATTGTACTCTTCATGTGCAATAAATAGTAACAATGTCTCGAATGCGACATCATATACAAAGTTAATTGTTTGTACGACTTATCATTAGACAACGAACATGAACCACTCTTTCGTTACATTGAGTTGAACAAAATGTGACATAAATAAAATGAGAAAAACAACAAAAATATATGAACAAAAATGGAACAAAACAGGATCTGTAATTCTGTATGATAATAGTTTCCAAAATAGAGAAATATAGCATAGCACCACATCAATGGAAATGCAAACCCATTTAAAAACATTAAACATAACCAACAATGAGATATTGGTACAGGAACCAGGACATTTTGGGAACCTACTCGATCTGAAAGTGAATAAATTTCCGAATGTTTTGCACAATTTTATTATCAACATGATCAACTACACGCCCTACTAAACCTTGCCATAAAGAATTATTCTTAGTTCATGTACGTCTGATTCCGCTGCAGACCGACTAAGTTATAATAACCATGTCTACTGATCTCTTGCGCAAATGGGATCTGAACCTTCAACAACACCACAATCATTGAGGTATGTGGCAGGGAGGCCAGCAAGTACTAAAGCTGAGCAGACACACAAGTCCCCGTCTGTGGCATCCTTAAGAAATTTGCAACAGTCGGCATCAGCCCCGTTAGTACACGGCCCTCCCTCTCCGATGTAAGTCGAGCAGGAGTACTGTCCGGTCACCAGAGGAGTTGACACAAATGCGATCACCAAGAGCATACAAATCACAAATTTCCATCTTTTGGGCTGACAATGAGATTTTTAATGAACTAGAGGGCTAACTCATCGATTATTTATATAGCTCTGAGAAGTTCGACATGCGATTTTTATATATCCACGTGCAACATGCACTAATGAAGTTTATATATTATAAGAATCAATTATTGCTCAAATATACTAAAACTAATAGAGTTGATCCATATTATAAGATTAATTTAAACTAGACATGGGCTTATTGGGTGCAATCCATTGACCAATTTGATTCCTCAAAGGCTCAAACAGATAAACACAAATTGCATGTGACAAGTACATGCAAAAATAAGAAGAATCACATGATCTCTCTGTAAAAGAACTAGTTATGATGAGTTTAAGAGAGTGTGTGTTTGGGCTTATATATAGGCTTATTAGCTTATATGAGTTCGGCTTATATATAACATAAGCCACAATTTTGTAGCTTATTTTGACAGTTATGGGTTTATATAACATTGTCAATGTTATATAAGACAATAAGCTTCAAAATAAGCCGCAAAATTGTGGCTATGTTTTATAAGCCGAACATGGCTTATGTTATATAAGCTTAAACAAACACCTGTTGGAAAAGTGGTTTTGCAAAATGAGTTTTTGCAAAGTTTGGACATAATTTAATATATGTACATGTTATATATATTAGTGTTTGTTGGGGGCGTTATGTTCTCCTCCAAGAGAGCTTCGTAACGAGATAAAGTATGTCCAAAATGGAGTAGAAATGAATGAGATATCGCGTCTCAAAGTGAGGCACAAAATATGGAAACTAAAAGTATCCCACATCGCCTAGTGAAGGAAGTGGTGACTAGTTTATAAGGAATTCTTTGTGTTGGTTATCAAATTCCTTTAGATGAGCTATGCTCCCACTCCTACGTNGGGCATTTTAAAACCCAAACTATAACCACTTTTGTGAAAATGAAAACCTATGACCGCTACGTGCCTGCCTGCCAAGCTGATGCCTTGCGTAATATTTTCTTGAGGATGTAGTTGATTAGATAACTGAGAATACACTTGATATGATATTTGATGATATATGTGATGAATTGAGTATGATATGATTGACGAGTTTGAGGATATAATTGTAGTAGTGTGTGCCTTTCTTTCGGATATTTCATTTATATCCGCCTATCTTAACTATTCGCCATGAGCATCTCTACATGCTTATGCAAGTACCGCATCTATCACTGAGTTACGCTATTTCCTTGCGTAATCTCATTATCGACTTGTTGATTTTGCACACTAGTCGTAGCATTTGGAATGATTTGGGATAAAGGACATATTACTAGCGTGACTAGGCTGAGTGTTTCAAAATTCATTGAACCTCGGCTGAATGTAGCTTGATCACCTACATTCAACCAGGGACAGTTAGACATGGCTTGATCACCTATGTCTGGCTCAGAGGTGAATTTTGTGATACTGAGGGTAGTTACAACAGCATTATGTTCGGGTTAGAGTTTGCCTTAAGGAATGATAAGTTGCGTGCACACACAAGCATTGAACTCAACACCTAAGCCTGCAT
>LBNU01039090.1:3660-27508 GCA_014162995.1 Artemisia annua
AAGACTCGTAAATAAAGAAAAGCGCTTCTTGGGAGGCAACCCATGTTTTGTTTGTTTTTGTGTGTTTATTTGATTTTATTTGTTTCCGTATGTAAGTTATATTTCTTGATTTGATTCATGCTTCAAACTAAATTGTGAAAATGCTTTATTTTGTTTTTAACTTCGTCTTAACTATATATAAAGGTATTTTGCAAAAGATAAGTGTAAGAGAAATCTAAATCGGTTTATAAGAACAAATGAACATGAATCATAACAACATTAAATTGACATACATATTAGTAATTGTTTGAGTCAAATGCTTGTATCGAGTCATAATGATATTTTGCAGGATTTCCAGGAAGTAAGAATTAAGTTTTTCCAGAACTTTTCCGGAAACTTAACATGAGAAATCTGTCAGATCACTTCTGACGGCGTCAAGCCCTAGGCTGACGGCGTCAGGTTCAGTTTTCTGGAATTTTTTGAAAGTTTTGTTTTTCTTCCGGAATCATAAAATGCTTTATAAGATCTCTAACTTATAAACTCCAGGAATCTGCAAAATATTCATTCCACAAGCATTATATCCTTATACAGATTTATCCCGCCGATGTTATGCAGGTTTTCTTGTTTGTTTTCTCAGGTTTAACATGTTATTTTGGACAAGAAGATGATTTATATTTCGGAAGGGAAGCTTTGAGTGTTCATTTTCTTGGAAGAAGATCTAACCATGTTACCACTTTATCCACCGAGCGAATCAGGGGAGTATTTGATTTCATTCTTTACCTTATTTACTTTTACATCTTGTTATTCGAACATTTGGGACAATGTTCATCTTAAGTGTAAGGGGGGGGGGGTAAATTACGATACCTTAGAGAATGCAATTACGCTTGATTTTTGTTTGTCTAAAGGTAGATGTGTAATAAAACTGAGAGAAATACCTGTTAGGGTAATTTTAGTGCCAAATTTAAAATTTTTTACAACATTTAGGAGTGAAACTTTGGTCTTAATGAGCGTCTCATGGATAGGAGTTATATGACTAGCACTAAAACCGTACCACTAAAAATTTTCCACCCCAAATATGTGAGGTTCACCCCTATAATTGGTAGGAAAAGCATTCATCTTTAATGCTTGTGTGTGTACCGGTAGCACTTAGATTCTAGAACTTGCGTTAGGACCATCCCGAATCCACAAGTGAGACTACATTCGTGTAGTTAGATTTACTACATGATAAGAGGCATTAGGATTAACCCATTGTTTTACACCTGTGTTTTTGTTATAATTACTTTGACTACATTGGTCAAGTAATTCTCCCACACCCTTAGCGTTGTACCGATTTTTGGTACATGATACTCCTAGTACACCCCTCCGAGCCTATCTTTTCATTTCTAACTTTAAGCATTTTACTTAAAGGAAGAATTTGTTACATCCCACTTAAATGTACACCCAAATCGCCTTAGCCTACCTTGTATGCACTCACCTTTAGTGCATTACTGTGACAACATTTGTTTAAACCCTTAGTTAAATATCTAATTGATTACATGGTTGCTAAGTCGAGTCATATCCTTGTACATATTATTTTGGGACGATTGGGACTCATGGGTAAAGTACTAGTGTAATGGAGTAATGGGGAAGAAAAATATTATTACCCCCATATGTGCTAAATATTTTAAAAGTACTCCAACTGTTTCGATTATCTTAATTCGAGTCATTAGAATAGTTAATTGTAAAGTATGTAAAAGTTCAAGTTTAAGGGGAGAACCGAGGCCCCTATGATGTATTATTTTGGATGGTAGGGCAAGAAGGTATGCAAAAAAAAATCAAGAAAAATACAAAAAAATAAAAAAAAAATGAGAAAAAGAAAAGTAGAAAAAAACATACGGACTACCATCCCGTTTCTTCTTATGTTTATTTTATGTTTTATTAGTTTTTAATTAGCGTTAGTCGAGTCTAGTCTTGGCTTAGCAATGCCATATTGTACATGTAATTAATCAAGATCTTTAACTCGCCACCAGTAAAATATCCCTTATCCAACAAATCCGTGTTTATCATATCCCGACACCTCATTACTGTTGATACAAAAGTTGGGCGTCCCTTGTTTGAGTATCAATTAGATCTTTAATGCTTGAGACCTGCACACCAAGAAAGCAAAGAAACACCGTTAGGCTTATCGTGGGATTGTCTCCCACGATTATCCTCCAGCGTGAGAGTAAGTAACCGGTTTTTAGGGTTTGTAAAAGAGTTAGGGTTATGATATCGTACCTTTAATGAGAGCCGTGATGCCTGATATGTGCTTATTCACATATCTTTTATTCACCATTATTAGACTATTTTAGACCAAAAACTAACGTTCAAAGCCAAAGATATCGTGTTTTTGTGTTTATGACTGTGCAGGTATGGATATTGCTAAAACATCACAAAAAGCAACCTAAAAGCCCAAAAAGAGCACGAGATGTGGAAAAGAGTCAAGAAGCCGAGTCAAAGTTGATATTCACTCAAGAAAAGCCCGTGACGAAGTTTTCATTACTTAAAGGCTCGAGAATATGAAAGAAATACTTAATCGAAGAATAAAGATGATTATCTTATATAAGCTTCCCAAATTCGAGCAAGTGATCACTTTTATATCATTGAAGACTTATTGAAGACTCGTCAACACTTTCCTCAAGATTACAAGGACTTAAGTTTACTTTTTGAAAGTCGTTTAGTAGTGTAAAAGAAGTTTATGTGTCATTTCATAAACTTATAAGAATTTAAGGGGGGCTTGATGTAAAAGGAATCCACCCATGGAGTCCTTAAATACCACCCTTAACCTCATTTTTGAGGTGGTTAGTTTTTAGATTTTAAGTTTTTATTAGTTTATTTCCATGTTGTAGTGTAAGGTTTTTAATACAAGCTTTTCATTTTCATGTCCAAGTCTTTTACTTTGCTTATTTACTTGCTTATTTGCACCTTCTTTTCATCTTATTCAAGCTTCTTACTTCTATCTTGATTCAATATAAGCTCATAAAAGTCTTGCACCACCTTTGCATGAAAAGAAATTTTCGTGCCTTATGATTATGACTTGAGCTTATTTGGGTTTTGCTAGCTTGTGAGAGCTTTTGTTTTGATTTGTTTTAGCTTATTTACAAGTTTTAAAGTTGTTATCTTTAGCTTTTTAATCTTTATTTTGAGTCTAAACTAGCTTTTCATTTACAAGCCCTAGAAATATGTTTTGCTTATTTTGATTAGTTGTGTCTTCTATAGCTTATTTTGAGTATTGGTCTTGCTTAATATTGAGTTTAAATAAGTTTTTATTAAGTTTTTATAAAAAGTTTACGTAAAAAATATTTCCAGTAGGTTATTAGGGTTTAACAGCGAGTTTGGAGTCCTTTAGGGTTTAGTAGCGAGTATGGTTTTATTTATATAGCGAGTATGCTATTTTATTTTTGCTAGCGAGTTTCATCTTGGCTGGTAGCGAGTATGGTTTTTCTTTTAAACCTAGCGAGTTTGTCTTTTTCTTGGTCCGTAGCGAGTTTGTTTCTCCATAGTAGTGTAGCGAGTTTGGTTTCTCCTTGGTAGCGAGTTTGTATCTTTTATATAGGTAGCGAGTTTGTATCTTTATTTAGCTAGCGAGTTTGGTTTTGCATTTGGTAGCGAGTTGTGTTTTTATTTTCTTCATAGATAGCGAGTTTAGATTTTATTTTATCATAGCGAGTTTAGATTTTTGTTTTCTTTAAGTTTTCGAGTCTTAGTCTTTTATTGTCGTGTCTTGTTTATTGAGCCGAGCTAGGCTTATTTACACTCCATCGTTCATCGAGTGGAGTTTTCTTTTATCCATTTCTTACCGTCACTCTGTCGAATTTTCTTTTGAACCGTTTAACTTAGTTTAATTTTCTTTCGTTAATTAAATACAAAACAACAAAAACATTTTCTTTATTTCTTTCTTAAGTTTAAACTTTTATTTCTTTTTCGCTTCACTTAGGCTCATGTTTTCTTTCATAGTTAAACTTATTTCCTTTCTTATCGTTCTTTATTTCATTTAAACTTTATGCAAACCTTTCGTAGTATAACTAAAACAAAATCAACTCTTTTCAACCCATTCATCTCACATAACTCACGACTTGAGTGACTAGATCAATTTCAACGCTCGTTGGGACAACGATACCCGTGGTTCGAGCTTGTACTTTGCTCCTACGATTATCAAAATGGCGCCGCTGCCGGGGAGCGGTTGATTAAGATTAAGTCATTCGTCGTTCGAGACTTGTGTTTTGAGAACCTTCTTTTAGAAGTTAACGCTTTTCTTAAACATAAAAACAACTAAAAATTATAAAACCTTTAAAAGCCAAAAATATTTTATCTTTTCTTTTATAAACTTATAAATACCAAAAAGATTTTCCTTTCTACTTTCTTTTACACTTTGTTTTGTTTTGATTTATATGATCACTCGTTCCAAGTCTAACTTGAACGAGTTTTCTTATCTTGAAGTGCCTACTAATCGAAGCCGTCATAGACGAAAGCAAAGGAGCGTACCCGAGTTACGTGATCCTCAAGATTTCATCACCGAGATGAATAACAACAACAACGGTGCACAAAACAATGGAGAACACCCGCCGGTGGGTGGTAACCAACCTCTTCATGATCCTCGTCCCATCGAAGATCAACTTCAAACGCCTTTCCAAGGTGTGAAACGAGCTATTGTGATTCCCGATATTCAAGGAAATAATTTCGAAATCAATCACGGCGTAATCAATCTTATTGCAGGTATGGCCTTTCATGGTTTTGACCACGAAGATCCTCATGCTCACATTCGGAACTTAACCGATATTGCTGAAACCATAAGGTTTAATCATGATGTTGTCAAAATGAAACTGTTTTCTTTTTCTCTCAAAGGAGCTGCTCGTGCTTGGCTAGACAAAGAACCCCCCAATTCGATTCATACTTGGGATGATTTGGCTAGCAAGTTCCTTAACAAATTCTGTCCACCATCAAAAACCTCAAATCTTCGTTCTCAGATCCTTCGTTTCCAACAAGCTTTCGATGAATCATTCAACGAAGCTTGGGATCGATTCAAAGAGTTACTCGAAAAGTGTCCTAATCACGGGTTTTCTGAAATGCATCAAATCGACACCTTCTATAATGGTTTGAATCCCGTTGATCAAGATTCACTCAATTCTGCTGCAGGTGGTAATTTGTTATCTCGAAACGCCCAAGATGTGTTCACCATCATCGAGAACAAGGCAAGAGTAAGAACTTCACGAACCAAAACGCAAGCATCTAGTGCTAATAGCAAAGAAAACGAGGAATTCATGGCAAGAACCCAACAAAATACTGATGCCATTGCTACTCTTACAAAGCAAATTGGGATTTTGATCCAACAAAAAGAACAACCTTCTCAAAACATTAATGCAGTTAACCCAAGTTGCGAAACTTGTGGTGGTCCCCATTCATACTTCGAATGTCCAACAACCAATTCTTTCACTCAAGAGAATGTGTATGCAGCAAATATGGTTGGTAACACATACCAAACCCAAGGAGATCGCAATCTTCTCAGCTACCGTTCAAATAACTTTCTTGGACCACCACCAGGTTTTACAAACCCGACTTCAAACCAATACGTGCCAAACCGTGGTAATCAAGTCAATCAAAGTCGTGCAACACAAGGTTTTCAAAATCAAACTCAAGGTTTTTACCAAAACAAGAATTTTCAAAATAATCAAGGAAATTTTGGTAACCAAGGTGCTAATTATGGGAATAACAATCAAGGAAATCACAATTTTCAAAATCAAGGTCAAGGTTTTAACAACAATGCCCGTGGGCNCGTGTATTCTAAAAGTCTTCAAAGATGTAAAAGTGATAACTTGCTCGAATTCATGAAGCTTATCGTAATAAATAGCTTTGAACTTTGATTAAGCATCTCTTTCGTTTTCTCGAGCCTTTAGGAAATAACTTTGTCATCACGGGCTTTCCTTGAGTAAATTTCATCGTTGTCTCGGCTTTTAGACACTTTTCTACATCTCGTGCTCGTTTTAGGCTTTTAGGTTGATTTTCATGCAATTTATGCAATATCCTTTCCTGCACGATCACAAACACAAAAACACAATATCTTTGGCGTTTCACGTTAGTTTTTGGTCTTTAAATCACTTAAACTAAGGTCAAAAGTGTGTGTAAAATAGCACACATCATCCGCCTAAATCGGTTCCTTGATCTTTATCCATAAATAAAAGATCCTTATCAAGACCATAAATAGATTGGGCTTTGGGCTTTCGTAAGCCCAAATCCTTATTATGATAGCCCACGCATAGTGGGCTTAGTATTAGTATCGTTTGCCCCTTGGGTTCGTGACCCGAGCAGGGATTATACGTCATCATGTCCCCCCAGTCTAGTAAGCGCATGGTGCAACCGTGGATGCTAGACTAACAGGCGTAATGAAAGGATGCTCCAGCATACGTGGTGGATAAGTTACAAAGCTTTCCCGCAAAAAAGAATATACCTTGAATCTAGTCCAAATGAATCCAAAGAACTAACCTCGAAAAATGTGAGAAAGTGCAAAAAGTGTTGTACCCTTTGAGTTCCTAACCACACGATTGGAGCAAGTAGGTTACACGTGTCAGCCATCCATGGACGTGGTAACCCTATATAAACCATCGCCTCCTTTTCACTGTGATTATCACAGTAAACCTTCACATTTCCACCATTGTTAATCCTTCCAAACTTATTCAAGAAATCGAGCGTATACAAAGGTAATAGCGCGTGCGCATCTAAAAACCATACAATATTAAGAATGGTTCTCCAATTGTCTGATTTTACCTCCGATATAACCGAGGATGAGCTACGTCAGTTCGCCTCGGATTATTATATCCCTCACGCGTTGCATCCGGTAGTACCGGTGGCAAACACGTCTATAGCTGATTTCCCTGAGGGTATGGTGGGGGTATACGCGCGCTTTTTTGGATTTGCGAATCAGCGCGTGCCCCTGTCCTTATTCTTGTGCGATGTTCTTAATTATTATAGCATTGATATATCTCAGCTGCACTATATAGGCGCAGCTAAGATAACCAATTTTGAGGTAAATTGCCGCCTGTTAGCAATTAATCCAACGATTCACCTTTTCTGCGCGTTTTACCACTCAACGTGGTCAAACGGGTGGGTTTCCTTTGCCAAACGCGCGGGGCGTTTGCAGTGTTACACAGAGAAATTGAACGCGCTCAGGAATTGGCGTGAATATTTCTTCTGGGTAGACGATGCGTGTTTCCCTTGGGATTTTGCTTTTTATACCNGAAATCGAGCGTATACAAAGGTAATAGCGCGTGCGCATCTAAAAACCATACAATATTAAGAATGGTTCTCCAATTGTCTGATTTTACCTCCGATATAACCGAGGATGAGCTACGTCAGTTCGCCTCGGATTATTATATCCCTCACGCGTTGCATCCGGTAGTACCGGTGGCAAACACGTCTATAGCTGATTTCCCTGAGGGTATGGTGGGGGTATACGCGCGCTTTTTTGGATTTGCGAATCAGCGCGTGCCCCTGTCCTTATTCTTGTGCGATGTTCTTAATTATTATAGCATTGATATATCTCAGCTGCACTATATAGGCGCAGCTAAGATAACCAATTTTGAGGTAAATTGCCGCCTGTTAGCAATTAATCCAACGATTCACCTTTTCTGCGCGTTTTACCACTCAACGTGGTCAAACGGGTGGGTTTCCTTTGCCAAACGCGCGGGGCGTTTGCAGTGTTACACAGAGAAATTGAACGCGCTCAGGAATTGGCGTGAATATTTCTTCTGGGTAGACGATGCGTGTTTCCCTTGGGATTTTGCTTTTTATACCCAAGGGTCGCTGCCGAAGGATGAGCGGCCAGCCCTCGGAACATATAGTGCAGAGGACGCGGATACTATAAATACTAACTGTATCCCTATCCGTGCGTACCCGGAAGAGTTCCTGGTGCATATGGGCATCAGTCGGAACTACTTCCAACCGAAGGCAGAAGTGCCAACGTTTTTGAGCGAGGATGGTCGGGGTGGGTGCTTGTCCTTTTGTCTTGATATTGTAAGCGCTTTTTTCTTTGTATTGCTTATTTAACCTTTGTTGTTTGTTGTGTCTGTTTGCTGCGCAGAGATGGACCTGTTCAGTGTTGTGAGCTTGGCGAAGCCGAGGGAGGTAACAGTAGGGGTGCGTCCTTTAGGGGAAGGGGAGACGCCCATTTTGGAGGCTACTGATTGGCTCTGAACAGTCAGACAATATCAACCAAGGATATTAGTCAACAAAGTCAAACGGCCAAAACCAACTAACCAAGGAGTATAGAATATCCCCGGCTCGTTATGTCCTGACGAGGTGTGAATGGTATCAAAAACGACTTGTGATCGGGTGATTTTGAATGGGAAAAGGGTTATGATTGATTACACTAAGGGAATATGATTGAAAATGACTAAAACCAACAATATAAACAAATACGTGCAAGCAAATAACCTAGAAACGATTAAAACCTAAAAACGTACGATTTACGTTTAAATAAACGTTAACATACAAAAATAAAAGTGAAATGAGAGCAATAAAAGTCCTACGGGGTTACAAATAATTTTCTTACGTACTAAATGACAAAACAAAATTTTAGAAAAAATAAAATTAAAATTTAATTAAAATTTTATTTATTATGATTTAATTTCTATTAAACACTAATTAAATTCTAATTAATACTAAAACTATTCAATTAATTCTGAAACTTTTTTGTAAAGTGCTTAGTGATGACAAGAACTAGGGAAAAATATAAAAAATACCAAGTGCTTAATAAAAAGCTGTTAGAATAAGCTAAGTAGAAAAATAAGCTTAAAAGAACACTATTACTATAAATAAAAATAAGGGAAGTATTTAACTGAAATCCCCCCTAGGGGAGATGGTGCTAAAGTTTGGTTTGGTGGTCTGGTAACCCTGAGGTCTTGATTTCGAATCCCACAGACCAACTTTTTGCAAATATTTTTATTTTTCACTTTTTCTTTTTGCAAATCATTCTAACAACAATTTTAGCAAACTTTTATGAAGAAGCTTTTGCTGAAAAGCTTTTAACAAGCTTAAGCAAAGCTTAAGGGACCAACAGTTGTGATGTTTCAAAAATGAGTTTTGAACAATCTCAAAGCTAATCAATTAAGCCAATAATCCAAAACCAAAGTCTAACACCAACAAACACAACTACCATGAACTACTAACAAGTTATAACAACAAATCAACAAGCTTAGATCAAGCATAATCAAAATTAAACAAGCTAATAAGCTACTAATTTCTCAGCAGCAACAGTAGCAAAGAGGGTGAGTTGTGGGGCAAAAATAAGCTAGCTATCAAGTAAATCAGGCCAAACAATTTATGGATCTAACAAGACACCCTAGCAAGCTTCACAAAACACCAAGTACCAAACTCTAAGGTCAAGAGATGAGCAAAATATGGGTGTGAGACAAACGGGTCAAAAATGAAAGACCTGGGTGCAGGGCAGTTGCATGCTCAACTGGGCAACTTTGAGCTTATTTTTAAGCTAGCAAATCAACTTCAAATTAAGATCTTCTTTTTGCTTCAAATGCACAAGCAACCAAACTACTCATAACAGCAAGTTTCATCTAATTTCACTGACTAATAAAGGCTGGAAGTGATCTGAGGTTTTGTCCCATTTCAACAGATGTCAAACTTTTGATTATGAACTTTTTGCACAAGTTGACTAAATTGAAGTTTAAAAGATCCTAGATGACTAATGTAGTTATACTAAGCTATATTCAGGCTAAATGAAGCAACCTAAACAAGTTGTAACTCTAAATGATGATTAAGCTACTCCAACTTCCTAACAGTGCAACTGCTATAAACTTTTAAAGGCCAATTTTGACTTTTTGCTTTAAAACTACCAATTTAAGGCTATGATTGTTATAACTAGACCCTAAGAGTGAAGGCTGAACTAACTTCAACCAAGATATCACCTCACAACTCAGCTTACAAGGATAATCCAAACACCCCTTTAAAAACTGCCTTTAACAAATTTTTGAAGCAAATGAATGATTTAAACATTGAAACTGAGATATAAGGCTATACTGAGCTATCATGAACACAAACAAACAGATTAGAGCAATAATTAACCACTATAACTAAGAATTACAAGATCATACCAAAAAATATACTTGAAACTTAAACATTTGAAACTAAAAACATGAAACCTTAAACCTTGGCTAAACCATGGTATCTTGGAACTGCTACAAGCTCTAGCTTGCCCTAAAACAAGCTAGTATAGTCCATCTTGCTCATCCATTTCGAGCAACTTCCCAAGCTTTCCAAGGTCCATATGCAAAGGTATCCTTTTGATCCTGTCCAATCTTTTTATGTTTTCTTTTTAAATTTTTAATGCTATCACAGTCTAAGTGAGCTTATGAAACAATTGAAACATCAATTTGGGATAGACAAGGATTTATGTTAAAAACTTAAAATTTCTATTAAGATTGAAAAATAAATAACAAAGGTTTGAAATGAAATCTGAAATACTTGTATTATTAGAAAACTGATTACAAGGATAAAACTAAACTAGATAAAATTAAAGCATAGGTGCCAGGAAAGGCTTACAAGCTCCTATTTATACCAAAACTGGAAAACTAGGACTAGGGGACCTTGTGCTTCTGCAGTGAGATGAAACAGCTTTGGAAAGTACTTTGTGCTTCTTTGGAGTCAAATCCCACCATTGGATTGGTTGTGGGATGATCTCATTCCTTAAATCCATTTTTGGCGCCATATAGAGGTCTTGGATTGATGACCTGGAGGAGGGGGTGGTTTACTATCACATGGGGTTGACTTGTGGAGGTGGTATAGGGCGGCTGGGTAGGTATTGTTGGGGAGAGGAGAGCAGACAATATTGTTTGGAGGTGCAGAGAGGGGTGTTGGGTTTTGGTGGGCAAAAGGGAGGAAGGGGAAGGGTTGACTTGTTGACCTCGTTTTATTAATAAAAACGCTTTTGGGTTTTGGGCTTGGGTGATGGTGATGGGACAAGGGGATATAAGGTGGGTTGGATTAGTTTGGATTGGGTAGTTTTGGTTAGAAATAATACAAAGGGTCCGTTTGTTATACAAGGACCAATTTTGTAAATTTGCTGAAATTTCGAGGACCAATTCTGCCAATCTTCTAAACTATTCCAATGGACCAAATTTGTTACATTCCATCTATATAAGGACCACAAAAGATATTTTCCACATCAAAATTCCCAGGGACTATTTCTGCCAAAATTGAAAATAAAAGGACCAAACTTGTAACTTTTCCAAAGTTTTCACCCAAGGACCATATTTGATAACTTTTGACTTTTAAATGCCTTGGGTTGACTTTTCTTTCAAAACAATTGTTCCGGGACTAGTTTTGATGATTTTTGAAAGTTGGGGGACTGAAACTGCCAATTGTGCAAACTTTGTTCGTTTTTCATCTGTTTCTAAACATTTTGCATCTGAAACATGTAAAACACAATCCCTGGGATATTTTCAGTATTTTGATGCATTTCTGAGTGTTTTTTTTTTATGTTTTGGCAGTTCAAATACAACAAAAATGATGAGTGTTTGAGCACTCATCAGCTACTGCGGGGCGAACTATGGAACTCGCGCTGGAGGAGCCAGAAAACTCTCCCCAAGTAGCGTTGCAGGTTACTCCTGTGCACAGTGTGCCCCCTTCTCTGGAGCCATCTCCAGAGGTAGAGAAATCACGCTCATCCTCCTCAGAGAGCGTGAAGATTTTTGAGCCAGAGGAGAGCAGCCAAGGCGTGAAGCGCAAGGGAGCGTCTTCTGGTGGTGATGGCGCAAGTTCCTCCAAGAGGAGACGCCATCTAATTACTGCTGAGCCATCATCTGCAGACGAGGATGTGTCCGTCACTGATGCAGAAAAAGATGTTGCCAAGTCTCCTCCCCCCATGTAAGTAACATAGCTTGCGTGTACTGGAACTTCAATTCTCTTACTGCCTTTTTGTATTATAGACTAAACTTGATCATATGGGTGCAGTGTTGAAGTTGCTGAGGGTGCTGCTGATTCTGCGCAGAAGTCGCCACCTAGGGCGAGCTTTGTGCAATCTGATGAACCTTCACAGAGGCTTGAAGAGACTGAGCCAAGGGCGCTGGGTGATATGCCTATGGATAGGCTGGTGGAGGAGCTGGGTCTTGCTGCTGCGCATCAGGCCGCCTTGGTCGCTCAGCTAAAGACCAGCTATTCTGATGAGAGTAGCCGTTTTGCATAGAAGGACGAAGATATTGCGCTGCTAAAAGCGCAGTTGGCTAGTGCCCATGCAACAATGGAGTCTTCTGATGCGTACGCTCGAAGGCTTGCAGATGAGAGGATGTCTCTCTGGGCCCAAGTAGACAAGGAGCGTACTGCTTTGAGTGAGTACAAGTCAACTTGTGTCTGGGCGATGAAGTACATGGAGCAGAATAAAATCCAACACTTTGCTCAATTGGATGACTTTCGAAAGGTTGTGGAGGATTTGCTGCAGAAGCAGGAGGAGAAACTGCGCGGGTTGAGTGTGGAGTATGATGAAGAGTTGTACCCGCACCTAGTGGCTTCCATTGCTGAACGCAGGTAATATTTTGATTCCCTTTGTCCTTTGAATATTACACATTCATTTCCATTGAACTTGTTGTCTTATGATGTTTTATTCGCAGGTGGCTGATCAGTCATGGCCTTTGTTTGGCTGCGCTGAACACTTTGGAGTCCCAAGAAGTGAAGGGCGCATTTGGGCATGTGGTGCAGTGTGCACTTGCTCGTGGCAAGGCATAGGCCATCAAAGAGCTGTGCGAGACCAAAGTGCTGGCAGTGCCTCCCTCAGAAGTACCTGGGTACAATGAGAGCACCTTTGGTGAGCTTGTTGATGCCATGGAGAAGATGAAGCTGCTGGAGCTTCCGCGCATTGCCCAAATGGAGCGTGACCAGGACTTTCCAATAGGCGTGATCATGCAGGGGTTAACTTTAGCGAGGCACTTATCTGAAGATGCTGAGGCGCAGTCTGACTACTTTCTCAAGCCAGATGTGTCACTGCTGCATGTGCCTGTGTTTGCGCGCCCACGCGACCTGCTCAACCCTTTTGCTCTTGAGAGGGAGATTCCCCTTAAGGAGTCTTTAGAAGCCCACGCCCTAAGATTGGCTAAGAAGAAGGGTATAAAAGGGAAAGCTATCCTTTGTGGCGTCGGTGCAACTCATCTCCCGAGGTCCGATGGGATGCCTGTTAGCATGCCAATAGTATCAACCAATGATGTTGAGCTGTTAAAGAAGCTTGGGGATGCGAAGAACGCTGCAGGCCATAGTAGTAGCTCTAAGCTCAGGCGTACTTCTAGTGTTCAGGCTCCTTATTGTCTTTTTGCTTTACAATAGATGCACAATTTTGTATGTACAGTCTATGCCTTTTGTATAAACTCGTAGTTTATGAAAAATCAAATTGACTTATATGTTTGTTTTCTAATGTTAGCACTTATCTTATTGTCTTTGCATAAAAGACAACCAAGAATCGTATTTAAAAAGAGATCGTATGAACTCGTGGTTCTTTAATGGATGTGATTTTTGTACTTAGTCATTATCTTTACGTAAAAGACCTTCGTGTTATGGCTAAGAATCAAACCGTTATATACTTAAGAAAATTTATAAAGAATCCATAATAGTGTATGAAGTTCATGAATTTTTACAAGTGTATGGGTTGATATGCAGTGTCCTGTAAATATCATTTTAAGGGGTCAAGATTCTTGGCTCCTAAGTTATTAAACGCGCACAGTGTGCAATATTGCGCATCCGTCGTGGGGTGCGCAATGAACTTACGCTATAACAAAGTAAAGTGTGTCGCGGAGTTAGCTAGAAACCACGACATTAAATTAATACTTGCAAGTTTTTGTAAAGGAAAAAGAAAAAATTTGCCTAAACGGAACAAAATATAAATACACGGATATTTATTAGGCACGTACTAAAGTGCGAAGGTGTCCGTGAGTTGGGGCGTAGCCTTTCCTAAAGATAGCATCTCTTGAGATTGCAAATTTTCCATGTGCGTTGTAGCTCATGGCCATCCATGTCACGCAGCTTGTATGCGCCTTTTCCTAGTGCTTCAACGACCTCGTAAGGTCCTTCCCACTTTGGTACAAGCTTTCCTGTGTCTTCTGCGTGGATCGCATCATTAGCGCGGTATACAAAGTCGCCTGGTCTGAATGAAGTGTTTTGAACTTTAGCATCGTAGTATCCCTTCATTTTTGACTTGGCTTTTTCTACACGTATCGATGCGCGTTCATGCCTTTCTTCTAATAGATCCAAGTCTATACGCCGCTCGTCATCATCTGTTGTACCATTGACTTCCGCTGTACGAATAGTTGGCATCCCAATCTCGGCTGGTATGACAGCTTCTGTCCCATAGACAAGAGAAAAGGGGGTGTCCCCATTGCTAACCTTGATAGTTGTGCGGTGTGCCCATAAAACATGCAACAACTCATCCACCCATCTTCCTTTGTGTCTGTCCAGGCGCGCTTTGATTCCTTCGCCTAGACTGCGATTTGCGCGCACAACCAAACCATTGGTTTGTGGGTGTTACACTGACGCGAAGTGTTGTGTAATATTTAGTTGCGCGCACCAGTCTTTGAACTGATTGTCACGGAATTGTTTTCCGTTGTCTGAGATGATTTCCCCAGGTAATCCAAAGCGGCATACTATGTTGTCCCAAACGAATCGTTTTACTTGATTACCCGTTATCGTTGCCACCGCTTTTGCTTCAATCCACTTAGTGAAGTAATCTATTGCCACAATAAGGAATTTCAATCCTCCTGCTGCAACAGGAAAGGGGCCAGCAATGTCGATACCCCACTTGTAGAATGGCCATGGTGAAGTGATGGGTGTTAGCTCTTGTTGTGGTCGGCGCGGGATGGGTCTATGAACTTGGCATTCATTACACTTCTTTATCATATCACGAGCATCACGGTGCATCATAGGCCAGTAGTACCCTGATCGCAAGGCTCGTGCTACAACGGACCGTGGTCCTGTGTGCATACTGCATGAACCGGCGTGGATCTCAGAGTACGTAATCCGCTTGAAGAGGTCCAATGCACCGAAGCCATGGTTGTAGAAAGGATCGCCGATATAGGATACCATCTCGAAGTTCAAACCTCTGTGCTGTACGCCGTATCCTTCGAGCGTCCTTCTGTTCCATGGGTAGTGTACCTTTGCTTATAAATTTGATGATAGGGCTCATCCACGTGGGATCATGCTCCTCTATCACCCTGGATACCTCCATCTCGGAGATGGACTTGTTTTTTAAGATCTCCACCAAGACTTGTTTTGACAGGTGTGCAAAGCTTGTAGATGCAATCTTACTCAGTGCATCCGCTTTTTTGTTTTCCCCCCGAGGACTTGTTTAAAAGTGAACCTGTCAAAACCCTGGATTAGCAACTTGGTCTTATCGAGGTATTGAACCATGTTATCCTCCTTGGCCACATATTCACCCAACACGTGGTTGGCTACTAGTCTGGAGTCCACATTTGCTTCTAGGTTACGTACACCCATTCAAGTTGCAATGCGTAATCCAGCAATTAAGGCTTCATACTCTGCCTCGTTGTTCGTGGCTGTGAATTCAAAATGCAGTGCGTAAGTTAATTCCATTCCTTCTGGATTGGTGAGAATAAGGCCTGCGCCTGACTGATTTTGAGCGTTTTTCTAGCGGTGAAGCTCGTAAACATGAGTCGTAGTCCCAACGAGGGTTGAACTGATTTCGTCACTCAAGATCGTGAGATATGTGAAGTGAATAGTTTTAAAAGATGATTTTGGTTTGACTATACTACAACGACAATTTAAAATGCAATTAAAATAAAGGAAAGCGATAAAGCTACACAAAATAAGTAAGCAAGTAAAGATGCATGTAATAAAGTGACTTAAAGAAAGCGCTAATTAAAGTGCGATAAGTAATGAAAGCGGTAAATGAATTTAAAAGACAATATGTTTGCAAAGCGACGCGAGTAAGTTCATTAAGTGTGAGCTAATGGTTTGTGACGAGTTATTTTCCCTTCTCGAGATTAGTTGTCAATTAATCTTTTGAAGAGAGAATAACTCTAGACAAGTGAATTAATCGTTCTAAGGCTTTTGTTCTTCGAATAATTAAATCACACATCTAAATAATCTTAACGATTATTAATCACAAACCTTTAATACTCGCACTTAACTCACAAACTCGAGTTACTAAGCAAACACGATTTAAACTACTCACGACTCATATTAAAGAACGTAAAGCAATAAAGAAAATATAGAAGACTTGAAAACATTAGATGCTAATAAGATTTTAATCTAAAATTGAAAAGACATTGAACTTAAATAAGAAAACGTAACTAAAATGATTTTAGAAAATTTCGGCAGCATTTCGTTTAGATTTCATAAAAATAAAGCCCCACTCGATGAAACGATGAGGAAAAGAAAAGCCTAACTCGGCTTGTAAAAGAAAAGAAACTAGAAAAGAAAGGAACCAGACCATACTCGCAACAATGAAGGAAATCCATACTCGCTATAAATGACAAACCATACTCGCTGAATTTTTGGTCCCATACTCGCTAAGTTAAAACCATACTCGCAAGGATCTAATTCACACCATACTCGCTAAACAATAGTATCCATACTCGCTAGGTAATACTCTTACTCGCTAGCTTCTAACTGTTCCATACTCGCAACCCTAACTATTGATACTCGCTAATAAGAAGATCTCATACTCGCAAAACCCAACACATACTCGCTAAAGCTGTCACTCCATACTCGCTAGATGTTGTTCCTACTCGCTAACTACCCAAAAAAAAATCTCATACTCGCAAAAGAAACCATCCATACTCGCAAAACCCTAGGCTAGAACACCAAACTCGCAAAGACATAATTCAAACTCGCAAATATGTAAAGAAAAACGTACTGGACTTGTTATACGTGAAATAAAAAGATTAAAACTAAAGAAAACTTATAAAAGCTTTTATGAAGAACTTGTTTAAAAGCTAAATAAGCTTATAAAAGCTAAATAAGCCACGTTCCAAGCCCTAACCCATATTTTTCATTCGAAAAGAACCATGCAAAGGTGACAAAAGCTTTAGTAAAAGGTCAGATATCATCATTGACTCGGCTTTAAGACTCTCTTTCACATCTCGTGCTCGTTTTAGTCTTTTTGATTGACTTTTATGTCGTTTATGCAATATCCTTTCCTGCACGATCACAAACACAAAAACACGATATCTTTGGCGTTGAACGTTAGTTTTTGGTCTTTTAAACACTTAAACTAAGGTCAAAAGTATGTGTAAAATAGCACATACCACTGACCCATCCACGCATGAAGATCCATCCGTGAACAGGATCCATGGTTCCTGTAGCTCTATCTCGCTCCGTGGAGGTGCAGCATTGGTGTCTGGTTTCTCGATGATGAAGTCTGCTAGGATCTGCCCTTTGACCGCAGTGCGTGGTCTGTAAGAGATGTTATATTCGCCTAGTAACACACTCCACTTTTGTAATCGCCCCGATGCATCTGGTTTGGAGATAACTTGCTTGATAGGTTGATCTGTGATCACCGCTATTGGGTGCGCTTGGAAATACCTGCGCAGTCTTTTGGCGGCAAACACTAATGCCATGACCAATTTTTCCATTGGGCTATAGTTAATCTCCATTTTCTTAAGCGCTTTGCTCACGAAATATACCGGTGTTTGTACTGAATTCCTATCCATCAGTAGCACTGCGCTGACTGATCCATAAGTCGCAGATAAGTAGACAATTAACTCCTCTCCTGGCCGAGGTGCGACTAGCTTGGGAAGCGCTGCTATAGTTTGTTTGAGCTATGTAAAACTTCTTCTGCTTCTGCAATCCAATGAAAATCTCCCCTTTTTGTACACTTCTTGAGTGTTTTAAAGAGTGGGAGTGATTTGTCCGCTGACTTGGACAAGAATCTGTTTAACCCGGCTAGTTTTCCATTCAGAGACTGAACTTCTTTCAACGTGCGTGGCGAAGGAAGTTGGATGACGGCCTCTGTTTTTTCTGGGCATGGTTTAATGCCATCTGGTTCTATCAAGTATCCCAGGAACATGCCTTCTGTAGCACCAAAAGTGCATTTCTTAGGATTTAACTTCATGTTGATCTTCCGTAGTGTTCTGAATGTTTCTTCAATGTCGCGCACCACTTCGTCTTCAGTATGGCTTTTTATAACAAGGTTATCCACATAGACCTCTATGTTGCGGCCCACTTGTTTTTCAAATGCATTGTCTACCAAGCACTGGTAAGTGGCGCCCGCATTCTTTAGGCCAAAAGGCATCTTCGTATAACAATAGACACCTTGGCTTGTGTGGAAAGCTGTTTTTTCCTCGTCTTCCTTAACCATTTGGATTTGGTGGTACCCTTTATATGCGTCCAAGAAACATTTAAAGGGGTATCCGCATAAAGATTCCACCTTCCAATCTCTCTCTGGTAATGGATAGCAGTCTTGTGGACATGCTTTGTTGAGATCAGTGAAGTCTATGCACATTCGCCAACTACCATCGCTCTTCTTGACCATCACTGGATTGGAAAGCCAGTCATGGTAATATACTTCTCGCATGATACCTGCGTCCACAAGTTTATGCACTTCCTCTAAGATGGCTTTTGCTCGTTCTGGAGCTTGGCCGCGTTTTTTCTGCCTTACTGGGGAATATCCTTGTCGGATTTGCAACTTGTGTTCTGAGATTGATCGTGGCACACCAGTCATGTGCTTTGGTTCCCATGCGAAGATATCCAGGTTCTTTTGCAGGAGTGCGCACACGGCAGCTCTGCCTTTATCAGACAGCGATCCTCCAAGCGATACTTGTTGCTCCGGGTAATCAGGATGAATTGCTACCTTTAGATTTGGTATTTTGGTTGCGCGCTTTTCTGGAGTATGTATCGTCTCACATGTAACCGTGTTACATTCTCCAGGTGGCACAGCATTATTGTAGAGGGTGACAATGCCGCCTTCTACTGGGAATTTGAGCATCCCATGTGCTGTGGACGGTACCGCGCGCATGGCTGATATTCCTGATCTTCCAATAATGCCATTGTATGGCGACGGAGACTTAATCATCATAAAGTTCATCCAAGCTGTTGTGGAGTGTTCCTTATTACCAACAACAACTGGTAGTCGTAGCTGCCCCATAGGCCATATCTTTTCTCCTGTAAAACCCGTCAATGACGTCGTGGCCGGGACTAACTGACTTTGTATCTCAGTTCGTAACCTCTTGAAACAATGTTCATACATTATATCTGCAGATGCTCCTCCATCAACACATATGCGGTAGATGTCGTGAGTGGTTCTGTAACTGCGTTATCCGCAGTCAAGGTGGGGAAAGAGATTTCGTTTCCAGAAGAAAATCTTTGGCTGACTTTTTGCCTAATATTTCTTTGCCATGATTGTATCATGTAGATTGTGTCAGCCTTATCTTTAGGTGCTTCTTTCTTGTCCGCGGTCTTCTGTCTGTCTTTCCCATCCTTGATGTTCTTAACTAATTGGTCCAATCTGCCTTCCTTCATCAACTTATCAATTAGTTGGCGCAATTGGACACACTCATTGGTGGTGTGGCCCTTCTGTCCATGGTATTCGCAGTATCCGTTTCCCACGCGCTACCCTTCTGGGGTGCGCATTGGTGGGGGTCTCGGGAAGTTTGCACCTTCTGTTGCGAATATCTCCCTTGGAGTTTTTGTTAATGGGGTATACTTGTCGTTCCCCCGTGCTCTCCCTTCACTGCGATAGTTCTTATTACGGTTGCTGCTCTGGTCATTGGATTGTCTCCTGGGCTGTTCTTGTGACCTGTAGTTTAGGTATCCCTTCTTGCTATCTGCAGCGGCGGCTTCTCCTTGGATGAAGGACCTCGTGCGTTTCATGAGTTCATCAAAGGTTTGGGGAACCCTATCGTTTAGCCTCTTGATCAGTTCTGGGTTATTGATTCCGTTCATAAACCCTGAGATCTTTAGTATTTCTGGACATGCTTTAACATGTATGCATTCATCCTTATAACGCTCCACATAAGCACTTGTGGATTCCCCTTGGCGCTGTCTTACCCTGGCGAGTTCAACGGGGTTCTTGGCGCACTTCTTCCTCTGAGTAAAGTTCAAACGAAACGCCTTCCGCAACTCTTTAAACCCATCAATGCTTTTAATTTGAAGCTTACTGAACCAGTTTCGCACATTCCCTACTAATGTAGAGTTAAACATATGACACCACACAGGTTGTGGCCAATTTTTGATTGCAGCTGCTGACTCGAAAATTTTCAGGTGGTCATCAGGATCACCTGTCCCATCATAAGTTTTAACATTAGCGGGCATGCGCCTTCTCTTGTTTTCTGAGAAATTACTGATGCGTTTCGTGAACGCATCAACCTTTTGGCGGCGCCAGAGACGAGACATGTCTTCATCTTCCTGGTCGCGGTATCTTCCCCTTGATTTCCAGTGTCCCATTTCTTCGTCCTCGTTGTCCAAGGAGTCACTTGGGGATGGACTCATACTTTTTCGGCCCTTGTGCCTACTATCATCGGAATCCGAGCTTGATCTTCTGCGGCGCTTGCGCCGACAATCATCAGAATCTGAGTTTGAAGGACTTTCACTTGGGGAATATCTTCGCCCAAGTCTATCGTGGACTCTGCGCCTACCAAGCCTAGCGTGGGCACTGGTATGCCATCCATCATCTTCGCGCTCTTCCAAATACTGTGAGTCAGTTTCTTCATCATCTACCACTTTTCTTCCGAACCTAGTAAATAATGGGTGTCGGTGACTATGCCTCTCGCGCCTCTTATGGTGGCGCGGTGGAGATGCTTCATCATCAGGGCCGAAGTTGAGTCGGGATTGTAGGATCTGGTTTGACCTCTTTTTCGCTTCTTCCCACGTGAGAGCGGCTAGGGTTTCGTAGTTTTGGGACACGAAATTGCTTGGCACTACTTCTGGCGTGACTCCAGTAAGTGCGCGGATGTCTGTCTCCACGTCAGGGCCCCTATTCCGAATAGGCGCATCTGGCGGCTCGGTAGGGTTCCCTTCTGGCATGGTTAGGGGAGTGCGTTGTATATCTTCCACGCCAGTACTTGTCGTAGCAGCGTGAATAGTTCCCGTGAGGGGTCCTAGGCGCACTGGTTGTTCCAGATCTGAGTCTGATCTTTGGTTCCTAGGTGCATTGGTTGTTCCAGTGGCCTGTTTAGGAGCTGCATCGCTTTGCTGCTTTTTCCCATGTAAGTTGCCATGCGTTTTCTTCGCCTGCGGAGTCCGCTGGCTTAGGTTTCCGTAATTTGTCATTCTAGTAGTTAGCAGAATTCTTTGTGTATGGTCCCATGGATGGCGCCACTTGTTGATACAAAAGTTGGGCGTTCCTTGTTTGAGTATCAATTAGATCTTTAATGCTTGAGACCTGCACACCAAGAAAGCAAAGAAACACCGTTAGGCTTATCGTGGGATTGTCTCCCACGATTATCCTCCGGCGTGAGAATAAGTAACCGGTTTTTAGGGTTTGTAGAAGAGTTAGGGTTGTGATATCGTACCTTTAATGAGAGCCGTGATGCCCTATATATATACATACGAAACCTTGTTGGTTTCGTGTTCCTCACTCTTCGGCGTGTCCGCCTAAATCGGTTCCTTGATCTTTATCCATAAATAAAAGATCCTTATCAAGACCATAAATAGATTGGGCTTTGGGCTTTCGTAAGCCCAAATCCTTATTATGATAGCCCACGCATAGTGGGCTTACTATTAGTATCGTTTGCCCCTCGGGTTCGTGACCTGAGTAGGGACTATACGTCATCAATTACAACCCTTTTTGTAAAGCCCTCTTTGATAGTTTATCTTAGGTGCTTACGCCTAGTGGAGAAGGTTTTCGATCCTTTCCCAAGCCTATGGTAATCTATTTGCTACGCAAGTAGTGAGAGATATTGTCAATTTTCATTTATGAGATATAATTCTACGACACCTGAGAGATGTGAGTATCTAAACACTACTTGTGAGGTACTAGTATGTAATCTCCGTGCTTATTATGATTGAAGGGGAACGATTAATTGTTGTAATTACTTTTATATTAGTGTTAAATGACCCCTAACTTGTATTTTGATTAGAATAAAAGCGCATTTGCTTGAGGACAAGCAAATCTCAAGTGTAAGGGTATTTGATAAGGCGAAAAGTGTACCGCTTTTCGGGGGTCATTTAAGCCCTAAATCGTATTTATTTGATCAAATATCGCCCTAAATCGTTCCTTTTGGCATTCTAGGTACTTTGGAGAGAAATTCTGCAAAAGGAAGCATTTTGGACGTTTTTGCAGCATAAAAGTGAAGAATTCGACAAAGTGCAAAAAATCTGCTGAATAGTACCCTTGACGGCGTCAAACATGGAGCTGACGACGTCAAGTCTTGATAAGCCAGAACGGATTAAAGAGGGACGGCGTCAAGAAGGCCATCAAGAAACCCTAACCACGGCGAGGTAACGGCGTCAAGGCTATAACGTGACGCCGTCAGATATGTTTTTCTATATATATTCGCATAATTTTTAGTCATTAGGGTGGAACTTTTTAGAGAGAAACCCTAGACGATTTTTGCAGCTTTTTTAAGGGTTTTATACCCTTGGATCTCTCATGTTACATTGAAGATAAATAATCCATTAATCATTCAATATGTCTATGTGTTGTTTGATTCTATCTTATGCTTATCTTTTGTTTAACATGCTAGGCTAGGTTTCCTTTGTGTTTGCTTAGATCTAATGAAACCTAACTATTGATTATTGATTGAATGGTGTGTTATTAATTGTATTCGATGGGTGATTATCGATGTTAGGCTTAAGAAAACTGACAGACTTCCGGTTGGTAACATGCTTGAACGTCTTAAGAAACATGAACCAAGGTGTACTAAGGTTATTTGATTGTATTTAATACATGAGCGAATTCTAGTGATCCCATGTTAGGAGCTTCTTAGCCGGCTCGACATAGGAGTGAAGTAGGAGCTCATAGAGTTAGGGGAAGTCCGTACACACCCCTACGAATGGTATTAAGGAATACAATCCGTCATCCACGCAATTAATACACACTAATCAATCGGTAAAAGATAGTTAGGGAGTAAGGAAATCTAAGTAAACACACTTCTCTCCATATTAGTTTTCACAACCATTTACTTTCTTGTTATTTTATTTTATTTGCATTAGTAGTTATTTGGGTTAGTTGACTAGCAACTAATTCCGCCCACTCCTTCAAACCCGAGATTTTTACTTGCTTTCCTAAAAATAATAAAATACAAAAAGAATCTTCCCTCACCCCTAGACCTATTAGAGTAGCTTTTCAATCCTAACGACACTATTCCCACAGAGAACGATCAATCCTCCGGTACTTGCCACTACACTATACTACATCGATCAGGTACACTGCCTGGTGGGGATTGCATGCTTCTCAAGATCCCTTGAGAAGTAAAATCCTAGTGCGTTGTCGCAATCCTGCGCATCAGTACCACAGACATCCTTTTTTGGAAGATTAAGCCATCGGAGGAAGTTTTTCGAGAGATTGCATTTTTATTTGTATTGATTTCCTAATCCCATGAATTGATAGAAAAAAGAGAGAAGCGTGGTTGGGGAGAATGGATAAAAAAGATAGGGATATTGTTTGAAACTATTGTAACTGATCCACAATTCACGGATACACTCTATATTTGTGTTAAACCTAAATTACTTTAATGCCCTTTATTTATTTATTTTTTCTAAAATAAGTTGTAGATATTTTCAAAAATGCCATCTTGCATTGATATAATGTACTATATGCATTATTAGGAGTAAAAAGGTGGTTCTCGCAGTTTTCGCAATTTTTTTGATTTTGAAAAGAACCTTACACTATATATATATATATATATATATATATATATATATATATATATATATATATAGAGAGAGAGAGAGAGAGAGAGAGAGAGAG
>LBNU01039090.1:39363-61780 GCA_014162995.1 Artemisia annua
ATTCTTGGAGTATTCACCGTCATCGGGCAATGACTTCCATTGTAACTTCACATGAGACCAATTTAGAGGAGATAATCAGTTATGATACCGAGACATTCGAGTCTCAGCATGCTACCTTACATTCTCACTATCACCATCATTTACCATTTTCTAGTCTCACTACTCACTAAATTCATAAGTGGATAATACCAATGACTTTTCTAGAAAGACTTTACATGTCATCCTTGAGAAGAATTTCTTGATACATTAAGATCATTCGAAACTCAACAGGAATCATGAAATATCACAATTATCACTGACCTGGTTGTCAAGATTCTATCATCTCGAAAGTACTAGCCTACCGAATTACAAGATTCGTTTCGATACGAATGCTCACTAAGCAACACTATAAAGATGAATCCAGCCTTCTAAACCAGATTATAGAACCTTCAAGTGAACATGATCTCACCAATAGGCATTATCCAAACTGGATGTTAGACATCAACGCATACATATAAACATACCCACCCGACTATTTCATCATTTTTAATGCCTACACTTTTCAATGAATTCTCTCCAAACTACAATTATACAAATCATACATCTTGTAAGAAATATTTTTCTAAGACACTTATCGCTTTGATAAGCAATTCCTTTTGGTCAATCTTTTATAAAACAGTAAGGATCACATCATTTGAGAGCACTTTATGGTCGAAGTGCTAATCACTTATTGATGGACCGAAGTCGGAAAAAGCCCAATTCACTAGTCCAACACATATTCATGAAACAAGCAAGAAGTGATTATTTGATGAATTACTCATCTTTCAATAGAAGAAATCCAACTCAATGACAAACTTGAACCTTGTGGAGGAACCAGTAGAAATCATGGACTGTAAGGTCATACAATGAAACAGAGTCAAATTCTATCATGAAATTCGCGAGAATTCCCGAAGAAGTCCCGAGTATACTAGGGTACGGGAAGACCAAAAGCGATTCAATTATCCACATCATTTTACCAATACCACTCCCGAGACCAACATGAACCGAATCCAGGGACTGGATTCCTGTTAGGAGGGGAGAATGTCACAATTCTCCATTTCAGGCCAATTTTCCTTATTCCCGACATTTCCTATTCATTGAATTTCAATTCAACATTTCACGTAAACAGGGTTTACGGGTATCCATTTGACGAGACCGGGTAGGTTAAGTCACATTGTCAACCATCGTACATTTTCTAGACTAGGGTTAGTCTACATTGCATCACGACATCATTTGCATTCTATTCCACTCGTAGATATATATTTTCAAGTTACCATTATTTATTTATTTGTATATAAATAATAAGACAAGTTATTAGTTTTTAACCTAATGTACCAAACAAATTCCACTAGGACACTAATATATTTTTATATTAGTTATTTTTCTACTAAGGTTATAAAACTATATATTATTTATTTTTGGTGGATAACCAAATAATAAACACTTACTTGAACTTATATATATAACAATTTGTATTAACAAAGTGATACCTATCAAAATACCTAATGTATATGAAAATTATATTTTTATAATTTTTACAACTTTATTATATCCCGTATTGTCCCGTTATAGTTTATTTTTAATTAACCCGGTACCCGATAACGCTAAAATAACAAAACTATACACTAAACGGTACCCCGTAAAAATAATATTGTACAAAAACTACACCAATACTTATCATACTCATTCATTATACACGTTTAAACCACAAAGACATGTGTCCTTGTGGTGTCACTCCTTAATACATATGCATATCACCCTTTTTGCATGTTACCATTACTTATCACCTAAGTATTATCTCTTCATTTAATTAGAACCAAAAATATCACAAATCCTCTTCTCCATTTCTGCCATGAACACCATCAACCACCAAGAGAAGACCAAGAATTTTTTTAAGTACAACTTCATAAACAAGAATTAGTAATCATCCATTACAAGGTTTTGTAATATAAACCTATGGATTGTTAGGTTTTTCTACCCAAAAAGATATAAGGTTTTCAAGTAAGTGAACCACTAATTTTTCTATAAATTCTACCATGAATTCCTTGCAAGGTTTATGTACTTTTGTCATTTTTGAACTTGCATATTGAAGTCTATACCACAAAAACCTAATTTCCTATCATTTTATGTGTAAAATGAATTCTTTATGAAACTTTGGTGAAATGATTGAAATGGTGATGTTAGGGAACCCATGACACCCTAAGAAGGTGTATGGTAGATTAAGGGATGAGTTGATGTTGTTAGTAGTGGTTTTGGACATGTACAAACTAAGTTATATCATTTTTGGAAACATATGTTAACCTTCTGTCCCTATTTTAAATATTGGGTAAGCTCAGTGAGTTTTGGTTAATTTTGGACCCAAAAACTAGAAAATACATTCTTAGATGAAACTATGGCCTTTTGAACCGCTAAAAACGGACCTATAACGAAGAAATTATGCCAAAAACAAGTTGCTACTAGACTTGAACATTTTCTGAAAAATTCATTGCTGATGTACGAATTAACTTGGTCAAAAACGAGCCTTAGACCTTTCCAAAACTTGCCAAACTATTGAAAATATGTTAGTATATATTTTTACCTTTCCGGGGATATAAAGAACTTGAAAATCGGCCTTATAACGAATTAGTTATGATTTTTCGAAAGTTATTATTTTCACTAAAAGATTACCAGCACTTGCCCAGAAAATTTTCTAAGTATACCTAGAAACACCCATGTTGAGAGCTATTTTCCCGTCAATTGACTCAGTTCTGGAGTTTTGGACCTCAAGGAACAAAAGTTAGAGCACCTGGTCTAGTTTTCAAATCAAAAAGCCGCTTGTCATTTGGACTTAAAATGAGTAATCTACAGCTATCCAAACATTCATAAAAACTGCCCAGAAATGGCAGCTTTAGCCTAAAATACCATACTTCTCGACCATTTAGCATAAAATCTAGACACTTTGAGCAAAACTTCACTCCTGAACATTTTGAGGCTTGGTGCTAAGCTTTCCAGAAATGGCAACATTTATTTCCTAACTCTCAATATTCACTGATTTACAACTAGTTTTTCGAAGCAATTTTTAGCCGTATTTCAAAAATTGACTAAGTGTTGTATCTTACGTCTAAAAGCTAAATTTCATTATATTTCCCTATATAACTAACGTATAACATTATCAAACCATATGAACATGTAATAATCACCATGACCTTATACGAAGATGTAAATTATATTTTCGACAACAATACATATTTTGAATACTAAACGAGTGGTATAGATTATAGTGCAAGTGCATACATGAACCGATTTCAAAATCTAAATTAGATTACTTGCATTCATTATAGGTTGCGATTAGGAGATTGCACCTCATTTTCTTCAGTTCATACATTACCGATTGTACCATTCCTTGAGGTGAGTTTTCATAGCCCCGTTTACCTTTTTATTGTTTTCAAATCCCACGGGGGAGAATACATTGCACCATTTTTCATACGAGCCTAAGTATCAAATCCATATACATTACTTAAGTTACTACATTGCCATGTTTTAAGTCCCCACCATCATGAACCGTTAATTGTATTTAAGCGAGAGTGAGTGGATAGATCTATTGAGGGTGACGCCTCCATCCGTGTTGGGGTTACCAACAGTCAAGCGGATGCATTTCATTTGATCATTCCAAGTGTTTGGCAAAGCACTCCATTTGGGGCATTACCTACAGTCTAGCTTCGGGGTCATGAGCTTAAGTAATATTGTACAATTTTACAACCATATGACGGGTAGTCATACAATCATGTGACGGGTAGTCATACACTTATATTTATGGTTATCGTATAACATTCATTTTCCTAAACCTATGATTTCTCACCAACATTATTGTTGACCGTTTTAGCAATGTATTTTCAGGTTACTAAGATAACAACATGTGACTTGCATATGGACCATCATGGAGTCGAAGAGTCGACGCGTCTTACCTTTCATTTTATGCACTTATGTAATGTTTGATCAAGTTGAACTATTTTTTATGAACTTGTAACACCATTATGGGACCTATTTTGTAAACTCTGAATGTTTTAATGATCAAACGATGTATTTTCAAAACGACACTTTAGGTCGTTCAATATAACCTTGTATGAGATGCCCTGTTCGTTACACCCAGGTATTCCATTCCGCTGCCATATAACAGGTAAATTCAGGGTGTGACATTCTCACTGCTCCTTTCATCAGCCTCATCATCCGAGTTTTCTTGGAAATCCTGCACAATACCATTAGAATAGAAGGCAGTTGCTATGGGTGGACTAGTCAGGGTCTTCTTGACTTCTTGAGCTTTAGGGTATTCTAGAGATTAAATTATCCTCGTAGAGAAATTTCCCATAAATCTCAGCGAGCTCAAGATTTTGAAGATGGTTGGCATTTCTTAGACCCTGAGAGAAGTTTAACCACTTCTCAGGGAGACAGTTGACAAAGCCAACATTGATTTCATGCTTAGACAGGGTGACACCATCATTGGTCAATTCATTCAGAAGAGTTTTGTAACGCAATATCGTAGATATTTGTCTCAACTAGGCTGATGTAATCTGTCTTTTTCACAACAGTACCTCTTTAAATAATATACTTGTGTATAAATATGAATTACAGAAGAGAATGAGTAAAGGATGTCCGGTAGTGTTATGTGCAATATAACCGACTTCAGACATCAGTCAACAAAACTACTATTCTATTTCAACCTCTCCAAATAGCAACCATCCCTAAGATAGTTAGTGGGTCCAACCCATATCTTATCGTCTGCTACTTAAGCAGTTATTGTTTTTAAGTTGCAATGAAGGAGTAACACCCAAAAAAACCTACTTGTCCATTTCATCCTAAGTGTTATATTATTCCCGGAACCAACTTGAGGCGTAATTTATAAAGCCGATTCTTTTGAATTAATTTCTAATAAAGAGTTAAAACGTTGAAAAACATTGTTTCTTATCTTTTACGTTTGTATTACTTAGTTATTATCTTTTGCATCATTTATCCATGGAATTGGTTAGATTAATTTGTAGTTAACCATGAACAAGTAAGAAGGGACCACAAAGTGGTACTCAGAGCCTCGTGGTTTATAAAAACTTTCAAAACAAAAGAGTGCTCAACAAGTTTTTCAAATCAAGAATCCCCATGGCTGATAATTGAAATGTAAAAAACCCCAACCTAAGTCCCCGAATTAAAAAAAAAAGGGAGGAAAGCTTTATTTAAAATTTTGCTTAAACAGCTCCCGAACTCCCCAAGTTTTTTGGGAAAAAAAAATTTCCACAAAAGTTTTGGTAAAAAAAAAGCGCAAATTGCCTTTTTTTTTTTGCCCTAACTTTTTTTTAAACCTTTGGGATGGAAAAACGCTTAATTTTTTAAATATTCAAACACTGAATTTTTAATTGGAAGGGTTTCCATTTAATGTTCCCCCCCTAATTTTTTTTTTTTTCCCCTTTTAAAAAACTTGCTTTGAAGGGTTTTTTTTTTTTTTAAAGTTTTTTTTTAAACCCTTGAAGCTTTTTCCAGTGGGACCTTTTTCTGGATGAGAGAAAGGGTTGGGGGGGGTTTTTTTTTTTTTTAAAAAATCAAAAATTTCAAGAACCAAAACGCCCTGAAAAAAGCAAAATCAATTAATAATCTTTTGTTTTCCTTTTTTTCCCCCTTGAAAATGAAAAATTAATAAATGGAATCAGTCAAAAAAATCAATTTTTTTTTTGTTTCCAATCTTTTTTTGCAAAAGCAGAAACTTTTTTGGGACTGACTTTGGTTCAAAAAAANCCAAAATAGACTTATGTAACAGAGACAAAATACGTAAGTATTTTGTCTCAACTAGGCTGATGTAATCTGTCTTTTTCACAACAGTTGTAATATACTTGTGTATAAATAGGATTCTCATAGAGAGAGTAAAGGTTGCGAGGTTTGTGCACTTAATGCTTAGACATTCACAAACTAATCTTTACTCTCTCCAAATAGCAACCATCCCTAAGATAGCTTAGTGTCTTTTGTGCTACTTAAGCATGAGCTTAAAGTTTATTGAGGAGTAACACCAAACAGTACTTGTCATTTCAATCCCAAGTGTTTATTCCGCGAACACTTGGGGTATAATCTTTTGATTAATTCTAATAAAAGTTAGAACGTTGAAAACAATTGTTCTATATCTTTTTAGTTTTATTACTTAGTATAATCTTTGCATCATTATTCCATGGACTTGTTAGATTAACTGTGAAGTTAAACCATTAACCAAGAAAAGGACCACAAGTGGTATCTAGAGCCTCTGGGTTATAAAACTTCAAAACAACAAGTGCTCAAAATGTTTTCAAATCGAAGCCTACCATGCTGTAATGAGACTCCAACTATCGATAAATAGGGAGGAAGCTATAATGCTACAGGCTCCCCGACTCCAAGGTTGGAAATTAACAGTGGAAAACGCATGCTTTGCTACTTACTGGGATGGAACCATTATTATATCACACTGATTTAATGAGGGTCCATATTCCCTAAAACTGCTGAAGGTTAGTTAAACCTGAAGCTCAGTGGAACCTCTGATGAGAGAAGGGTGCGTTAATCAAGACCAACGCCTGAAAAGCATCATTAAATATCTTGTCTCCCTGATGATATAATGGAATCAGTCATCAATGTTCAACTGCAAAGCAGACTTGGACTGACTGTTCATAGCTATGAAGCCCTCAGATACCAAGAAACAGGATCATGGACCTGAAAACTTGAGTACAACACCTTCAGGGCCAAAGACTATTGAAAGTCTCTCAGAGACCTATACCCTCGTATTTTGTCTCTGTTACATAAGTCTATTTTGGGTATAGGACAACACTACTTTCTGAGGTTCAGATATGACACCATCCTGAACCCACGCCATTCAGAGAAAGTTTGACTTTACAAGGATACTGACACTCTTTGTAATTTCAAACGTTTCCCGCCTTGTCCCGCCCATTCTTCAGGCTTCATGTCTTTAATCTTCAGTCTTTAGCTTTTGTTGCTTCAGTGAGGAGTAACTTGGGATTCAGTGAGTTATTGTCATCACTCACTGAATCCATCACCTTCTTCTTTGGCTTAGGTGCCAATCACTGAGAATCCGCCTTACTGAATGGAAAGCTTTTCTTCTTAAGCTTGTCCCAAGCATCCTGAAGATGACTCACTGAGTGACTGTTCACTCAGTGACTTGATTGTGTTAAAGGTAGTTAAACACTTAGGTTATTTTATGTTCAAATCCTAGTTTAAGAGAGTTTGAGAATTCAGTGACCCAACATAATCATTTTAACCAATGCCTTGATGACACTGGTTAGACAAACCCTAAAAAAGATTGAAAATTGTTTTCCAGTATAAAGATAACATGTTTAATCTTAAAAATGTTTTTTTTTCTCTCTCTAAAAAACTATATACATTTTTTTAATTATTATTTTATTTTGGTAAACCGGTGAACATATATTATTTCAAACAAAGATCAAGCATTCAAAAAGGTGAAAGGAAAATTCCAAATACCCCTATGAAGCTAAATTGAAACATACAGATGACATAAAAAGCTAGAATTAACCATGTTCAAGGAAAACAAACAAACAATTCACCAATACATTCCAAGTATCCACCCTTGAATGTACTCATCACTAACATTTTGAAAAGTCCTAATTCTCAATATTCCTGCCACGTCCTTTCATTTTTGAACTTTCCAAATTCCACAATTTGGAATATGTAATTAAATAAAAATGAAAAATATAAATTATTGAATACAAGAGGCAACAGTTTGGTGATTTGTTTTGGATTATTAATTGTTAAGGAAATATAGTTATGAGGATAATGGTGTTTGGTGAATTAACTGGTGAATAAGGAATGCTTGACAGAGAGGTGCACAAATTAACCGGATTTTGAACCGAACCGGGGAAAAACCAAAACCAGTTTTTCCAAAAACCGGTTTTGGGAAAATCGGTTTTAGTATAACCGAACCGGCGATTTGAAAACCTGTTTGTATGTTAAGATGTCAACCGGTTTAAACCGAACCGTTTCAGGGTCATGGAACAGCTTTTTCATGTTATTCATTAATTTTACCATTCTTGTTGCTCAAATCACATTAGTTACTGGTTTTGGTGTCTTTAATTTTAGGGTTTAGCAAATCGTTTTTTGAAACCCTTAATCCCTAATCGTTTTTCCAATAATCTTCTTCAAACTATGTGATTTTGGTCTTGTTGTTGATCCCATATTGTTTGTTAGTTGTTATTGGTAATAACTTTTAGGGTTTCGACTTTGTATGCCTAAACCGACTTAGGTTTATCCCTAATCGGTTTTTATTTTTCTTAAGGGTTTCGAACTTTTCTTATAGATCTGTTCATTAACCGACCTATTTAATTCCTAGTTATAGTCGGTTCTTGATTTGTTATTCATTGTTATATCTTTAAGATCTGTGGTCTACTTGGTGATTCCCTAAATCGTTTTTTTAGGGAGATTCTAACCGACTTAGCCATTGCTTATTTATAGTTCGGTTTTGGCTTGATCTCAATTGTTATATTCATTGATCTGTGGTCTGGTTGTGATTTGAAGCTTCATCGAAACTTAACCTTTTTTTAGGGTTTCGTTATTTTACTATTGTGGTACTGATTCGATTGGAAGAATCCCTAACTTTAGGGCTGGTATTG
Source organism: Artemisia annua (assembly GCA_014162995.1). Taxonomy (NCBI): domain Eukaryota; kingdom Viridiplantae; phylum Streptophyta; class Magnoliopsida; order Asterales; family Asteraceae; genus Artemisia; species Artemisia annua. The sequence continues at coordinate 48,003 of LBNU01039090.1, forward strand.
TTGCGTGGATTTGATTTGGTTTTTTATTGGCTGTGGGTTTTTGAGAGAGATGGAACAAGGTTTTCTCAACAAACCAAACAAGGCTTCAGCAAAGAATGATGGTAGCATTGGTTCGATGTTGAGTGGATTAGCTAAAAAGGTAAAAAGCATTGATGGTAAAATATTGGGAAAAGATGGAAAACCATTGATGCCATACCGGTGTGTAAAGGACAAGGGGCCATCTCATGTGCTTGTTGATGATGGTGCTGTTGTTAATGAGCAAAAGAAGGATAAATCCGAGGTAGGGTGTTCGCAAATCGCCTCAGAAGTTAATCAAAGTAACCATGGAGCTGCTGATACCACGAGTAATGAATGTACTACCCATGGAGCTGCTGTGGGTTCAAAAGTCATGGGTAAAATCACGCCTGCTGTTGTTGTAACACACGAGGTTGGTGTTGATTTATCCTTGGCTGATGTGGTAATTCCGCATGAGGAAGTGGAGGCTATTAGTGCACGATTGGATAATTCACTTTATGGTTATTTTGTTGGACAAAGACCTGCGTTTCATGTAGTACAAAATTATGCTCGTAGTGCTTGGAAAAACTATGGGCTTATGCATGTCATGTTGCATCAGGGGTTCTTTATGTTTAAATTTTCCACTTGGGAGGGTATGGAGAATGTTCTTAACCAAGGTCCTTGGCGAATTAGGTCAGTCCCGTTAATGCTTCATATTTGGAACCCTAATTCTTAATTGATTAAAGATGACATAAAGAAGGTCCCTGTGTGGGTTAAGTTGTATAATGTGCCAGTGGTGGAATATTCGCTGATAGGGCTGAAAATGATCACGGCTAAATTGGGACAAATTATTATGCTTGATGAGCACACGAGTACTATGTGTCTGAAGTCGTGGGGCATGAATTCGTATGCAAGAGCTTTAGTGGAAATTTCAGCGGATAATGACTTTGTGGAATCACTTGTGGTGGTTGTACCTATTCCAAAGACAAAGGAGCATCGAATGGTTAAAATTGATATTGAGTTTGAGTATAAACCTCCCCGTTGTTCTGTGTGTAAACTATTTGATCATGTGGATAAGGAGTGCCATAAAAAGCTGAATGAGGTTAACCGGAGAATGAGTGTGGATGCTGGTCTTGGGTCTAATAAGCGTAATTCAAAGGTTGGTAACAAGGTAAAGGTCTCGGGTAAGCCTAAATTTATTTATAGACCTGTTTCTAAGCCTAGTACTCATTACCAGGCTAGTACTTCCATACCTAAGGATAATTCTACTCTTAAGGTCACTAATGAGGAGGCTCCTAATGAACAATCTGCTACTCCTTTGGTGAATAATGAAGTTAATGAGTTTGGTTATTTTAAAGATAACATTGATCTTGGTGAACTTAGGAGTACTATGGAAAATATTTGGGAAGAAAATAAGGTGCTTGATCTTGCCGATAATCCTTCTAACATGGTGGATGTTGGAGATGGTTCTGAATTGCATATTAATAAGGAGATTTCTAACAGCCCTATTACTGTAACGTTGGAGGAAGGTATGGAAACTTTGAAACCTTGTGAGGTTTCTACTAATAGTGTAAGTGTGGTTGAACCGCTTGTGAGTTTACTTCCCTCTACTTCAGCTAATAAGAGAACCAACCCGTTTTCTAAGGTTGGTGAGATTGATGATTCGGATAGCGAGGATGAGGTTCTTAACACTTTTGATGAGTCTGCGAATTTATTTGATATGCCTATTGGTACTTTTTCATCGTCAGGTGATGGAGGTGATCAAGAAGATTACTATGATTATGATGACTTCACTGATCAACTATACGATCTTCCAGGACAATTGGGTGCATTTTATGAAGATATCAAGCTCCAAGGTCGAGTCAGGAAGTAGTTTATCTTTTTATAGTCTTGTTTTGTTTATGTGGTAGTGGTCTATTTCTTATTACTAAGAAAAGGTAGTGTCTTGTTATGTATGCTCTTTCGCCTATGTAACAGGCTTAGATATGGGACTTCACCCATATCCATTGTACTTCAAAGTTTCATTTGGTTTTATATATTTACCAGGGTGCAGGATTACTCCCTTTTACCCAAAAAAAAAAAAAAAAAAAAAAAAAAAAAAAAAAAAAAAAAAAAAAAAAAACTTTTTCATGTCCAAAACCGGTTTCAAACCGTACCGGTTTGAGTCAAAACTGGTTTTTGACTGTTTGACTGAAACCGGTTCGGTTTAGGATTTATAACCAAAATATGCACCTCTAGCTTGACATAGTCGTATTGAAGTTGATTTGTAAAATAGTATATGCTGTTTTCTTGTATGAGTAGTTTGGGCCTGTCCAAACTTACTTTTTCTTATTTGTGGTATATGTTCTCGAAGTTTAATATATGTTCAAGGTTTTCATCAAAAAAAGAAAAATATAAATTATGCAATTCGAGTCAACCCGAAAAAACTAAATTCGAATTTTGTTTTTGGTTTAAAATAAAAAATTAACAAAACTAATCAAATCTAAGAGCATCCACAATGGCAAAAACTAGAATAGCTTTTCACTATTTAGATAAGTCTTTTGAAAGGCTTTTTATGCATTGCATGAAAAGCTTTTTGAAAAACTTCTTACAAAGACTTGGTATACTCCAAGTCTTTCATCAAAGTGATATGTATTAAATGTAGTATGCATTAATTGCATTAAATGTAAAAAGTCATGAAAGACTTTTGCCATTGTGGATGCTCTAATAAATCAAACAACCACATAACCAAATCGAACACCCTACGTGTAGGGCTCTAATCAATACCAACACAAACTATTCAAGTGACTTATATGGGTCACATCAAAGCATAAGACTACTAGCCTAAACATATCTCACAAAATTCCGCGCTTATATGAATCTCATCAGAATAGATCATTACCTGCGTATAGCGCCGACCATACATAGTAGTGTCAAGTTTTTTCTGCTTGTATTTTTTTTTTATTATTATTATATTTTTTTTAAATATGGGTGTAAGTGATAGTAATAAAAGTTTGTAGATTAAATTGTAATTAAATATTAAATGGTTAATAAATTGTATTGCTTTTTACAAAATATTTTTCAAACACCTTACTCATTTTGAAAGGTTTCAAGTAAATTTGACTATTTTTACTTTATATGTAATAAAGATAAACATATAAATAAATATAAATCGTTTACTAGACAATCAAAAACTCCAGTTTATCGAATTCGACATTGATTAAGATTCACATAATCGAGGATAGATAGGATCCAACTGTTTCAGTCCAGGCGCAACATGGTACTCTTTCTACCACTCTGCTTAAAATAAAGAAGGTTTCAAAATCGCACCCATAGTACATAATAAATGCATTGAATTGATTCTTTGGATCCGATCACAACTCCGGATATGGAAGTCGAAGGGTCAAATAGGAAAATCAAACAGTAAATCAATCAGGAAAACTTATGAAGGTTAATAGACAGATCAGGATCAGGGTAACTGTAGTTTTTTAGTGAACAAAAACTACAAAATCCCGCTAAGAATACAAAAATAGCTAGAAAAATAGTGAATACTATTATCAAGAAAACCAAATCAAGCATCTATTGAATGTGGAAGCTGATTAACCGCAGCCACGGAGCAATAATTCGTGAGCACCTGACCTATATGGGAATCTAATCTAACACGACCTCTATAAAGGTATCTTCTAAGCAGTATTGTAAACACTGTCCTTATATCAATAATATTGATTCCCTATCTTCACTGTGAACGTTTTAACTGTCCCACGTAATCTAGTGTTCATTATTTTCTGTGCTTTCAGTTTTACGTTCACTGTTATTCACATGTCGTCACTGTTTTGGGGCCGTTTCACAACAACATCAAGTCATTTGCAGGCAGAATGTGGGTGTAAATTGATAAAATAAAACACTACCAACAGAAAAATCAAATTTTATAAATACCAATCCAAAAGCTACACAAAGAAGCATACTTTAAACCGATGCGGGGAAAACCTTAAACAAATGATAATATACCCAGTATTCAGACCAAACGACATTCTACCTGCATATGAAATGACTAAATGATAATCCAACTATGTACACACCGTCCTTGGCTTCACACTAGATCAGCATCCATCCAATGCTCCAACCAAAAAGCAAACCCGCGCCAACAATTCCCAATCCCATCACGAAAACAACCGCATATTTGCCTAGATCACGTTCATATCGCCTGATCCCATGTTTAATTCGTGGTCTTTTCCCCTTTGTGGGTGCCACCTTCTTCATATTCTTGTGCAATTTCCCATTCTTGGAAGAACCAAATGGGAAAACTGGCGATATCATAGGATCACTCATTTTGTTCTTGATTTGGTAACAAACATTTTCAAGTTGAAGAAGATATATCCACTGCCTGTATGCAAGCAACTGTGACGCCTGTCTGAATAAAAGCTTTAGGATGTGTTCTTTCTCTTCTAATGCTTCTTTTGCTGCGTTTTCTGCTTTTCGTGCACGTGTTTGTGAATGGCATAGAGCTTCTAAAATCTTTGACTTGCTCGAGTCAAACTCAGGATTCGGGTTGCTTGTAACAACATTCTGCAATTCAACTCGTGAAGAAATAGCATTTTGACTACATTTGACCATTTGTGGCTTCGGATCCATCTGCATATGATTATCTTTTTCATCCATTTTCCACCATGGAAGCTCAACAGAATCCATCTCCACGAACTCATAAGATTCTTTAGACGAAGAATTTATACTACTACCATATTGATTGTCGACGAATTGATGAGAATTGACTTGTTCATTGGTCAAACCCCTTTGGTACATATAATCAGGTTGTGATTGAAGCCACCATTTTGAGTCAGATGACACATCCGGATACGAATATTTGTCGTTTGGAAGAGGGAAATTATCATTCACATATGCCGTGTTATCTGGTTTTGTGTCTACTTTTGATAATAAGGATGAAGTTGAAGGACAGCATGCCAATTTCGGAGCTCTTTTTGCATCTTCATGGATAAAACATCGATTTGCAGTGCGTTGCCAAACTGCCCTTGCTTCGGCTGCAGCCATCGCTCAATGGTTCTTTGAAAACATCACACTATTGCCTAAGAAAAACAGCTCCAATTAGGGAATTTGATTTAGGAGGTGCTTGACAAGAAATTGGATTTGCCCGATAAGATAGTCTATTTGATGCGTCAAACATATTAAAGTTGCGAATATCAATAATAAAGATAATCCGCTGTTTGTGTGTTGGTAAATTTTGATTATTTAAGGATTTACAACGACCCTATATAATCAAATAATTTGAATCAGTTTTAGGGGCTGTCTGAAATTGTTTATTTAGCGTAAAAATTTAGCTAGCAACCGGCTTAGTTTAACGTGCTTATTTACTCTAAAATAAGTAGGTTACTAGTTTCATCCAAACATTCAAAAACTATGTATCTACTATAGAATAAGCAGATTATCCAAACACTCAGATTGCTTAATAAGCAGAGTACTTACTAACTCGAACATGGCTGGTTTAATAAACTCACGGTGGCAATTTGGGTCGGGCTGTAGGGTAACAGATTGTATTTAACCCAACCTGAACACGACATGTTTAAGTAATTGGGTCAGCCGTGTCGAACCTAACCCGTAATGATCCATTTGACCCGTTAATCTAAACAAGTTGCAGGTTAAATGAATTACAAGGGTTAACGAGTTGGCGGCTCGACCCATTATTTTGACCAACACTGACCCGTTTCTTGGCGTGTCAGTTTTGGGTTATGTCGGGAATTGCCACCCCTGTCAGCGACAATCTATAACTTACTTAAAAAACATAATTTTTGGTTAATCAGTACAACATAAAGCAACAAATCAAAATTGTATAAGACATGAAATATATACATCTCATATTCTCATAACCGTGAAAACTCAATAAAGATCATTTAAGCACATGATCATAGTGATAAATAATTAAATATATATATACAGAGAGAATTCACTTATATAACAAAAAGGGTAAGGGTAGTAAAAGTTTAAAACTAAAAACTCTATGATCATGGTGATAAATATATATATACAGAGAAAATATAACATGATCATATAATCATGCACCAATCAAACATAACATGATTTAAATCAAGAAATGTAAGTGAAGGTAAAAAAGAAAAGAAAAACTAACCAGATATTGATGAGTGACTTCAAAGGTAACCAAGATTCTGGATTAAATCTAGTATGTTTTTTTGTAAGGAAGATGGTTAAATAATTATGTTACTTGAGATATGAATATACCAATCAATGATCATATTTGATGTGATATATTTCTCCTTTTTTGTCGGTTGTTTATTGGAAGAAAATTTCAAAAGGAAGACGACGCCGATAGGTTCAACTAAAGTTATTTATATACGTTAATAATTTAAGGACTAAAATGTATAAATGGATAACGATAATTACTTAATTTGGTTATTCTACGTTGACTAAGGATCAAATGAGAAGAATCCTTAAAATAAGAAGGATGAGAAATAATTATAACTGCACATTAGAGATGCATCGATTTGAATAAGATGCATCTCTAATCTTTTAGATGCATCATAATATATTTTATAACTAAAAATTAGATGCATAAACATATATTAGATGCGTTTCATCAAGTTAGACGAATCCTATATATTTTTCGTCATCTGCGGGTCAAATTTGTTGCTAGTACTACTTTGCATCGTTTACACTTCAAAATCACTTTCGAAACTAATTGTGATGCATCTAAATGAATAGAGATGCATCTACTTCAAGTCACTGCATCTCAAATATGGGGTTATAGTTATTTCTCATTCTTCTCATTTTAAGTTTTCTTCTCATTTCAAGTCATTGTACGTTTAATAATAATTATTAACCTCATGAATTTAAGCTATTTCAAGCGACTTTATGTACCACAAATTATGCATGCTTTTATTTCTTAAACATAATCTTTAACGCTACGTTTAGCAAAACATTTTTATAGGTAAGGGTTATATTTAAACATGCAAATATAATACTCCGTAATACATTTAGATGGTTGAAACTTGAAAACAACTATTTGTAAGTATTAAAATACAAACTGAATGCGCATCTTCTAACATTTAAATACATGAGTTTGTCAAAATAATGCCTCAAGTCATTAGTTAAGATGATTATTTAAAAGAAATTTTGTGATAAATTAATGCACCTTAACTAATGCCCGAGACCTGAGAGCACTCGTTAAACAAACCTTAAATAAATAACCTTTAAAGTAAATTTTATCACTTTTCTTTATTTATTTATGTACGGTTACTTAAAAAATAAAGACCTGGCATCTTTGTTACTCAACGTGGTTAAATAACTGAATATGTTAAACAAGTTATAGAAGCTTTTACATGTGCTTGTTGTGTATACGTGTAGTAATTAGGTTGTGTGTTTTTGTAAGCTTTTGATGGTTTTGATTGTTTATCAAGAAATGGATAAACTTGCAATACATATTAGAAAACTGCTAAAAGTAACTTGTCAAATAGTCAAGTTAGGTTAAAAAATGTAGGTAAGTTTGGTAATTTACCTTTCATCTAATAATTAGTTGAGTACTCTAAATAGTTTGTATAAAGTTACTTAAAAGTTCTAACATCACAATATGTAAACATGTGGAAAAAGAACTTTTTGTCTAGTATCTTTCTACACAATTAAGTAAATTAAAATAAATTTTTGGTTTTAAAATCTACATAATAATTTTTGCTCTTACTTGTTGTCCAATTTAAAAGACTCGAAAAGTATTTCAAAATTGTTAATAGTGTGCAATATCTCAGAGAATTCCATACTTGTTAACCTTTTATCTTAATCTAACACACATTAACTAAAACACTATTATTTAAATGAGCATGACATGTCTAATTCGTGTGCCTAATTTTATGTCTAATATTATGTGGCATCATTCTATTGGTAATAGTGGATGAACTAACTTCATCACAAACCAATCAAACACTTACACATCACTTTAGGCATAAAATTAGACACACATTTAGGTTCCCTAATCATTTTCCTATTTAAATATAAATAAAATAATAAAACGATATTAATATTAATGATTCTCATAAACTCATGATATTTATTATATTGAATAAACATTAATATATTATTAATATTACTTATAACTTAAAAAACATTAATACAAACTCAATATTTTTAAAAATGTGCTTTGAGGGTTTGTATCAATTTTATAATCATTTGTACTACTTAACATGACTATCTCTAGTAATGCATGTTTTAATTTGTTGTAAAATTTCATTTGGGTAGTAATTAAGTTAAAATTATACATGTTTTATATAATTTCACTTACGGAGTATTTGTTATTTTCGCTATAAATATCTATAAATAATCTAGCTATTATTCACTCAGTCTCATATTTATTGATTATATTTTTATTTCAATTTATGTCAAATTAATTGTTTACTTTCAAAAATAAATAGGACTTTAGTTTAAATTTAGCATATTAACCGCAGTTGNAATTTCAAAAGGAAGACGACGCCAATAGGTTCAACTAAAGTTATTTATCTATTCCTTTATACGTAATACGTTAATAATTTAAGGACTAAAATGTATAAATGGATATGGATAATTACTCAATTTGGTTATTGTACGTTTAATAATGTATTAACCTCATGCATTTAAGCTATTTCAAGCGGCTTTATGTACCATAAATCATGCGTGCTTTTATTTTTTAAACATAATTTTTAGAGCTACATTTAGCTAAACCTTTTTAAAGATAAGGGTTATGTTAAACATGCAAATATAAAAGAGAAATGTTTGGGAGGCCTAAACTTATGCCTAATTTTATGCCTAAACTTATGTGGCAATGGCTCATTGGTTTATGATGAAGTGGGTTCCTCAGGAATAACCAATGAGCTAATGCCACATACTTTTAGGCACAAAATTAGACATGAGTTTAGGCCTCACAATCATTCCTCAATATAAAAATACATTTAGATGGTTGAAAACAGTTATTTGTAAAAGATGAGTGATTTAGTATTAAATTACAAATTGAATGTGCATCTTCTAACACTTAAATACAAGTCATGTTAAAATCAACTTTAGAGGATCTCAATCTTAAATACAAAGCCTTTAAAGTAATTTATCATTTTTCTTTATTTATTTATATACGTTACTTAAAAAATAAAAACAGTTAAAAAAGGTTAATGAATAAGTTTAAGTCCTGGCATCTTTGTTACTCAACGTGGTTAATAACTGAATGTCTGAATATGTTAAACAAGTTATAGAAGCTTTTACATGTGCTTGTTGTGTATACGTGTAGTAATTAGGTTGTGTGTTTTTGGAAGCTTTTGATGGTTTATCAAGAAACGGATAAACTAGCAATACATGTTAGAAAACTGCTAAAAGTAACTTTTAGGATTATATTTAAGAGTTAGGATCAAATGAGAAGAAAAACTAAAATGAGAAGGATGAGAAGAAACCACAACCACACATTTGAGATGCACCTACAAAAATAGATGCATCTCCCCTTAAATTTCTCCCTCTTATTTGAATTGTATGGTTGGAAACTTTTCTCACTCTTCTCATTTTATTTTTTCTTCTTACTAGATCCATTCCCTTATATTTAAAAGTAACTTTTAGGATTATATTTAAAGTATTTAGAAACACATTAATTATTTGTATTTTTAATAATAATTGTGATTTTAAAATTTAACATCTTTCAATCAATTTTACAATTTATCATGTTTTATGTTTAGCAAAATCTTACATATTATTGTGTTGAAAACTAAATTTTCATTTTATGAAATGAGGGTACCTTGTCATATAGTCAAGTTAGGTTAAAAAATGTAGGTAAGTTTGGTAATTTACCTTTCATCTAATAATTAGTTGAGTACTCTAAATAGCTTGTATAAAGTTGCTTAAAAGTTCTAACATCACAATATGTAAACACGTGGAAAAAGAACTTTTTGTCTAGCATTATATCTTTTTACACAATTAAGTAAATTGAAATAAATTCTTTGGTTTTAAAATCTACATAATAAATTTTCATAACAATTGTAATTTTTGCTTTTACTAGTCACACGGTCTAATATTGTTATCATTTTTTTATTTATTTTTTCTCTTGCTCTTTATTAAGAGAAGTCTTAAAGTGTGAATAATAATTAACTAACTAACCAAATTCTTGCGCCATGCGATAATAAAAGAGGAGAAAAACTTTTTATCGTTGGTGGCTATAGATAAAAACTTAAAAAAGTATTATAGTTGTTGTCCATTTTGAAAGACTCAAAAAGTATTTCAAAATTGTTAATAATGTGCAGCATTTCAGAAAATTTCTTACTTATTAACCTTTTATCTTAATCTAACACAAATAATATTATTTAAATATAAATAAAATAAAATAAAACAATATTAATAATAATGATTCTCATAAACTCACGATATTTATTATATGTAGTAAACTAACTTGAATAAACATTAATATAATATTAATATTACTTCATAACTTAAAATTTATTACTCCGTAATATATATTTATTTTAATATAAAATGTATATTAACTTAGGTGTCTAATCATGTTAAGAAATATTTTAGTAACAGGGTTGATTGGCTTAAAAACGGAATTAATATTTTGTAATTTGTTTTCTACCTTCTTGCTAGTTTTTTGTTTTTTTTTTTTTTTTTTTTTTTTTTTTTTTTTTTTTTTTTTTTTTTTTTTTTTTTTTTTTTAATGTACATATGTTTAAGCTGTTTTTAATATTAAAAAATTGTGCTTTAAGTGTCTGTATCAATTTTATAATAATTTTTACTACTTAACATGCCTATGCCTAGTAATGCATGTTTTAGTGTGTTGTAAAATTTGTTTATTGAATAGTAACTAAGATAAAATTATACATGTTTTATATAGGAGTAAGATATTTCATTTACGGAACATTTGTTATTTTCACGATAAAAAACTGTAAATAATTTTAGCTATTACACACTCTGTCGCCGATATTTATTGGTCAATTTTTTTTTTTCAAGTTATCTCAAATTAATTGTTCACTTTCGAAAATAGATATAGACTTTTAGTTTGAGTTTACTATATTTTTCCTTCACTGAAATTATTATAACAATATTAAAAAAATTAAATTGCTAGGAGTAAAACTATCTGCAAAAGTAAAAAAAAAAAAAAAAAAAAAAAAAAAAAAAAAAAAAAAAATTAAATCTTTTATTATAAAAAAGAATTACATCAATTTCAGAGTATTTTTGACAAAACAATCTTAATGGAAAAAAAATTGGACTAATAGGAGACCTCGATTTTGCCACGTAGGCGAAAAATAAGCAACATGATTGGCCAATAGAAAGTCAAAATTGAATTGATTTTTGGTCAAACTTTAATAAATTTGGTGGAGAATATTGATTAAGGAAAAAAATGCATAAAAATATAGGTGTCAAAACTTATGAAAACAAAAACTTAAAAAAGATGAAGTAATTAATAAAACTTTAATGGTTGAACTTTAAATAAATTATGTAGAAGCTAAGTGTATAAAATTACAAGTTTTCCATGTTTTTAATAACTTTAGAAAAACACAAATAACCTTACACTTTGTACCCCTTATATTTATATTATTAACTTTGTTAAAATTACATGAGTATTAGTATAATTTTTTTAGACTTTCATCCATTAAAATTACAAAAAAATTGGTAAAATGCGAATTAGTTTTAATATTGGTTAGTTTTTAGACTTTCATCCATTAAATGATTTTTTTTTTTTTTTTAATAAGGACTCATGTTATTTATTTAAAAAGTTTAATTCATGTGTACACGGGTTTTGAATATTAAATACGGCTTAAATTATTTAGAAACGGGAATATAAATATAAATGGTAAGCACGAGTTACTGTGATAGAAAATGAAATATACGCGATTCTATTTATAACAACGACTCATGAAATAAATATATGCGTAATAGATTGGCCGTTGTAAAGGAATTAAACTATGTACCATGAGAATTATATTAAGCAGAAATAATAGTTTTTTTAATCAAGTTATCAGTTACGATATTACGATAATGTTATTGAGTTGGTAATCACGGATGTGAGAATACAACCTTCTTCTATATTTTATGATTATGTGTTACCTCTTTTTAACTTCTGGATAGAATCCGAAGAGACCTCAACAGAACTTTGGCTTATGCCTTTATCTACTGATAGTTTTAGCAGTCTTTTTTATTGGTTAACTTTTTTGTCATAACATACCAACTTTTTAGTAACTTTTTTAAATGTTTTATTGAAAACTTATACCAATTAATTATTTGTGTTTTTACTATAAATATCACTAAGCTATGATAGAAATAGTGTGAGTCCACAGGTTTTTTACTAATCTTCTAAAAAAAACTTATAGTTTTATCATAAACTTTATTGGTGTTATAATAATTGAATAAGCAGTAAGCACCTTTAATAAGCATAACCGAACACCCCTGTTAAGTTTAATCTGAAATTTTTTCTGATTTTATTATAACTAACTTTGTTGTTATACTCACGTAATAATACAACCATGTAGATGGTTTTTTGCAGTTTTAATGATCTTATCACACATGCTAAAGTGTAATGCCAATTTGTTGTGTGTGTTTTTTTAGAGGAGGATTTAAGTATCAACAAATGATTGTAATGGACACTATGGGTATCACAAACGGTCTAAAAATATGTGGTATCTTTTATACCTTTGATGATTTAGGCCCAATTGTAAAAAAAGTTTGCACTAAAGTGAAAGGTCGATAAGGATTTGAACATCCTAAAAGACTTACGAATCACTCTTTGCTTTTTTCATGCATTTATAATTTCTTATACAAGTAATTATAATTTCCTTATATAGGTCGGTCTCAGAGAAAATTATTTTTATACACTATACATTAAACGTAATTAAATTTGAGTGAACCTTGATAGGGGGACCTAAATACATGGGCCTAATCATGGACCTAATGCTTAAATACTTGTACAAGTGCATGCATTGTACAAGTATGTTTAAGCTTAGGTCCTGATTAAGGCCTATGTATTAGGTCTATTAATCAAATTCAAGTTGAGTTATACCCATTTTTTTTTTTTTTTTTTTTTTTTTGTTTCTCTTTATGTAATAAAGAAGCTATAGTGTAAACATCTTGCTAATTTGTTATTTTATGATCAAACATGAGAAGTAAATAGTCGCAAACTATAAAAATACAATTTTTCAAAACAAAAAGTACATTATAACAATGGTATGATGGTTATTCATAATCAAGGGAATGAATAGCTATCTAAATAATGCTACATATTTAACGAAATAAAGTAGAAATACACCACCCATCCGTGAAATTGTCCACATGGGTTTGCAAAACTTAAAAGCATATTACAACTAACATGCTCATGCAAGTCAGTATATCATGTTGATTTTGCTTGAAATAATAAAATATAATTTTTAATCCAAAAGCCTGTCTCCCTAAAATAATAGGTATGATTATCAACATTATATAATGATTGTATTTTTTAGTCCACGCAAGTAAACTAATTGAAACTGTTAAGTTATTCATTTCTTAATCTATAAGGAATACATAATCAAAACGAAATTTAACAACCCCTGTGCGTGGCACAGGTATTATACTAGTTTAAATGATGGATATTTTTTTTTTTTTTTTTTTTTAAAAATTTGGTGGGTTTTATTTTTTTTTTTTAAATTTTTTGCAGATAATTTAATTTTTTTTTGAGGACGAAAAAAAGGAAAGAAAAAGCCAAATTCGTCCCCTTTTTTTTTAAACATTTGTAAAACAACGTGGGCCGGAAAAGGAAAGTTTTAAAAAAAAGACCCAAAAATGAGTTTAAAGGAAAAATTTTCCCTTTTTTCCTT